>CAIGRN010112403.1:0-11059 GCA_903798345.1 Fraxinus anomala | reverse complement strand
TAACATACATATCTATAACATATTGGTAAAGCAATCTACCACCGTGAAGCAAAATGAACTTACTGGAAGGCTTAATTTGCAATTTGTATGAATAATATTCTCGACAAGAAACCTGAGACTGTTATTTCGTTCCAGTAAGCACTGTGAAAAGAAATTCGTCATTCATTACAACATTTACAGTGCAGAAGTTAGTAGAATGTAAGATCAAATTTATTTGCAAACCTTGATTTTCTTTTTCAATAAATTCAGCTGTAGAGGTCACTATGTTAAGAAAAACAACAAATTCAGGAGAACGTTCAGGTTGAAAATAGGTGGTCCTCCTGCACCTCCCAATGCCTTCATGCCAACAAGATTCTCCATATGGAAAAAGCAATAGATACTACAAAGGATCATAGCAACCGTAGTAATAATAAACTCTATGTGAATAGCCATAATGACCCTATATAGTAATGTCACAAATGCGAACATTAGCATTCTCATCATCTTCAACCGATACAGCAAATACTTGAGATGCTGTAGAAGTATTGAAAACTCTTTGATCAAGTTCTGGATCGCATCTTATGTGTATTTGATGGTCTTTAAAGTTAGTGATATCACTTAAAGATCTAAAGAATCTACTATAAGGATTCACCTTCAAGATTTCAATTGGAACAATCAAATTACAATGGACAAAGTTTTCTAAAATTTTCATACGATTTTGAAGTTTATTATCTATGTCATAAAAATATAACTATATATAACAAGACTTATTGTCCAGTGGGATAAGTTCATTTACATAATGGTATACTTGCCCTTGAACCCTAAGTGTGTATTTACCTTTGTATGCTTTGAAGAGATCATTGTCGTATTTAACACCAAATGAAGTGAAAGCAAAGTGATTATTATATCCCCTTGCAATCTTTCTGAATTTCGTACATTTTAGTTTTTTGGACGTAAATAAGTTGTACAGTTCAGCTGGTAAATTAGGCACACAGAAATAAACTTTTCCATCAGAGCAACAGAAGCCTTTACTTTCTCTATAAAATTTTCTCGCACCACAATGTCTACAGGTATCGCATGTCAATGATACATATGTAGTCGTCGGTATGTTCAATACATTAAAACTACCTTGTAATGTAGAATTGCAAATATCAAGCATCTCTTGGTTTGAAGTAGAAGCCTCAAAATCGTGATGCATTAGAGATTGCTGCATTTACACAACACTAGAATTATTATTTCCGGATGACATATGATTAGTTATTCTTTTGAGATGATCAGTGCAACCAATTCTAAGCCGATTTCGCCAATCCCTTTGCCTTTTGGTTTTGTTGTTGGTGATGGGACATTGTTTCGAAGTTTAGAGAACCAGTCACTCCATCCGAACACGTTTTCGAAACATCCATGAGAACAATAAGATAAATTATCGAATCGTTGAGGCCCAAGGTAACCAACATGAACTAAAAGAATTGAAGAAGGCTATTAGCACATATTATCATACGTCTGTGGGAACTAAAATTCCAAGTGAAATAAAGTTTCCCACATAAAATTGTTTGAAATATATTGTAAAAACATGATAACTAACATAGCATAAATTACATAAATTGCACAAACCTATAAACATCCAAACTAAAGAATAAGGAATTTTAGGGTAACCATTATGTTATTTACACATAGCTGAAATAAAAGTTGTATGATAACACGGAAGTAATTACTTACTATAATTACTATAATATATCAACACATAGAGCTTGAAGTTTTGAAGGAGATTTGTTATGGATTTCTTTCAACAATCGAGAGAGAATATGAAATCGACATACCTCAGGACGTCGTGTCTATGTATGTGGAAATTTTTACATCCTTTGGAAAACTTCTAGAAAAGTTCGAACGAGAAGACAATTAGCCGATTAACAGTAAATCGAAATAAACTAGAACAAATAGAAAGAAACTGATGAAGCTCTTACCGGCGACACATATGAGAGTCTAAATTGCATAAGAAAAGCAAACAGCTTAGGAGAGAGTCCACTGCAGCTAGGGGGTTTGTGTTCAAAGAAGTAGGAATAAAATTAAGCTTAGAATTGGCTACCAATAGTAAATGGTTGCTGCCATTTTTTCTTTTTCCTTTGTTTAAGAGGAAAGCAAGTCAAAAATTGTGGGTAGGAGAAAGTCCATATTACGCTTTTGTTGTAAAGCTTCCTAAATGAATAGTGGAGGATGGATATATGGATAAGATAGGAATTTAAAAAAAGCTTCATAAATGAACAGTAAATGGTGGACTGCATCTTTTAAGATAGTAGGGATATATATGTAGCTATAGTTGACTACGGGAAAGTGCACCTTTCTCTAGAGCCTTCTCCTCAATAGGTTTCTTAAAGTAGGTTTTTGCTAAGCCAATCTAGCTTCTCCCTAGCGTATTTTACACCACAAGAAGTAGGCTTCAGACCCACACTCAGTATAGATGCCATGCCTGGCGTCAAATAGTGCTTCTTAATATGGTTTTCTATTGAAAATGAGAAGTTAGAACATAGAAATATTTGAAATATACCGAGTATAAGAGCTTCGGAATAGCACCTCTTAAAGCCACCAGGTTGAAGTCAACAAACATTTTGGGTCGGTCGATGAAGTATCCAAAGTCATGAGACTTAAGAGGATGTGTGTAAGTATCTTCAATTAGAGCCCACTCTACTTCAGAAAGTTCAAACCTGTCAATGGCTCCTGTAAAAGAAAGTACATCAGTACCACATCAGACAAAATAAAAACTAAATCAAGGTCAAGAAACTCACTGGCTTTAGAGTGCTCGGTCAAAATAGTAAGGGCATGAGCTTTATCACCCTCAACTGCCTGCCACCTCCTATTCGGTCAGAACTAGGACTCGTTCCAACCCTTTATTGATGATGGCAGAACCACTACAAATGGAGAGTGAGATCCCCAAAGGGTCATGTAGTACTATCCTTTGAACTCTCCCTTACCCAAAGCTTTAGGCTGTAAGATAGTCGAGAAGATGTGAGGGGACATATCCTTCCCAAGTAAAGTCGCCTTCTAAAAAAAGGGACACCAACTGGCTTCATTCATTTCGCAGAATTTGGGTTGGCGCTGGCAGCAAGGTCTGAAGAATGGATAAAGAGGTATTCACTAACAGCTACACAATCCTGCCTTGGATAGTAGGCACACTCATGGGCTTCGGGTACTATGAACTATATGGTGTTGAGAACGTAGTAATTATCCCTAATTTTGTCTAAGCCTACTTTGGTTATCATTGAAGCAATCTTGGCATCCCCCGACCTGCCTCACAATATATTGGACACTCACACATAACCTAGTCACTTTGGCCAATTCTAATAGCCTCAGCTAGGTCATCAGTTCTATTAAAACTAGACATCCCCGCCTTGACTGCTATAGGTCAGAGGTCTATTCTCCTATGACCCATATCAGAACCAAACATAAAAGCCATGAAATAAAAAAAAATGTAGATGGACAAGATTTCATGGAAGGGAAAATTTACCTAGATGGTTAGAGAAGAAGGAGTAGCAAAAGAATTAGCCTTAAATCGTCGGAAGTACAACTAGTTGCCGAAAAATGCAAGGTTACCGAGAGGTTTGAGTATTTACAAAAGTGAAAAAAAGAATGAAAATGTGCAAAAGGATCATTTTATAGGAAGGTCAATTAGCTTCAGCCGTTAGATCTTAATCAGCTTCATCTAGAAATCTCATTTGCCAAAAAGATCTGAGGTGTTTTTAGTTCAAGTGGTTTAATCATGGATGCCAAGATTAAAGCATACATTACACACACAAGTACCTACGTGTCACTTTGAAAAATCAAAAGACATATATCATTGCTCATTTAATGGAACAGTAGATGTGTGCATTGGAAGATGTTTCGCCTCAGCTGTCTTTACCTGAAAAAAGCAAGCCATCAGATTACTGGCCCAACTTCAAGAACGTCTCTTTAACTAGGATTTGAAATGGGCCACAAGAGGTCCTAATATTCTAAATTCCAATTATGATATGAATATCTATACTTGCACTTGGGGGACTATTGTTTTATGTCAAAAAGAACTAAAATAGGTAGAGTCCTCGCCACAACAAAGACGCATCAGAATTTTGCTTCTTAAACAAAGTCTATGCATGACATAAATAATCATACATAAACTTGGCAGACTATTGTATACCTCACCACAAAGCTCAAAAAGAAGCCCACGAGACATCCCAAGTGGCAACGAATCAGAAGCTCAACCAAAGGCCCATAATCCATGTCACCAAAAATGATAGAGCGAACATGCCTCAATCGAGGTGCCTCCTGCTGCAAGTCACTCAGGGGTGCAAGCCACCGCTCTATCAAAGTACAATGTATGACGCCGAAGCCTATGATGTCAAAGTGGATATGAATCACAATGCATGAGTTCAAAGCCCGTATTGTCGAAGTGGTGACCTCGCCACAGAGGAGCATCTTACGAAACTGATTGATGTGATCTCTTGCAGCAATCATAAGTATTCAGGCCAAAGCCCAAGATTGGCTACTTTTCCAACAAACATAAAATGTTGTAGGGCCTAGGACGTTTGGTATGATAACCTACAATGGGACACTTTGGCCATTACGATAAACCCATGTGCTGCTTCATCCAATGGCCATCACTCCAGCAATGCCATTATAAAAGCTCACAACTTTCACAAATTTAAAGGTAATGCTTTTTGAGAAGTAGTCACCCTAGAGCCTATGTCTGATATTTGAAAAGTAGAATAATAAGTTGACCATTTATACATCTGTTGTAGTTAAATCAATCAATCGCAGGAAGATCTTGTACAAAAGATATCTTGGAAAGGGTGAAGTGGAAAGTGTTTTCCATTGGCAAAGAAGTTGATTTGCCTTGGATCACTCTGACTTCGACAATAGGTTACAGTACGATGGCTTAGGTCATGGAGGGTCAAAATCTGCACGACACTTCGACGAGGTGGTGTATCACATCAGCTACTTCATGTAGGGCTCACCTCGATTGATTGGGACAGTGAGGTGGAGTAGGCGATTGAGCTTGCTAGTTGGCTGCCACATGGGTGTGATCTAGAACCCCATTACAAAAGGAATAATAATAGCTCCCCAAATCCAGGTATGGATATTTATATAATACGTGGACTTTGGGTTGAGCAAGTCGTAAAACTAGTGGGCTAATCTGTTGTTGAAGCGATGCTTTGGAACCTTCATTTGATGAGGTGATTGCTTGTTTGATTTTATACTTTAACACAACACAATAGTCCCCCAAGTGCAGACATGTATATTTATATAATGCAAGAATTTTGAGTGTGAAAATGATATTTTGATACCTTGTAGAGCAGCTACGCAAGTGATATATTATAGAGGTGAGGTCCTAGAATGGAGGACGAGACTCTGAAAGATTGACAGCTTGATGAAGCTACGATGCAAAGGTGAGGTGATCTAAAAATTGAACGTGTAAAGCTTTTGATATGATGAGATATTTTTGGCGTGTTTTCAAGAAAAAACCTATAGAGGCGCCACCTACTTTTCAGACATACGACTGTATAAAGTTGAGACCATGTGATCGGACGTGCACTTAAGATGCACACGTCATCAGCACATTGATCATGCTTGACATTTCATATTAACGAGTCGAATTATCTGATGCTTTCTTGTTTACTCTTTTTCGTATAATTAGCCAATTTAGTGCTTTTTTGGAGGAGTAGGATGTGATCTTCATCATCTACCAGTTGATCTAAAAAGAGCGTAGCTACTCAAAGCTAATCGAGAAAACATCCATTTCACCAAAAATGAAATCATGGATTCTCAAGGTATTTTCCAAGCTGTTAACTTGAGTAAATGTCAATTGCTTAAAGAATGGGTGTTAACAATTTGTTTCTTGTAGAAACGTTTTGAAGAAGAGGTCTTTGAAACTTGATCCTGCCATTATCCGGTGAAGCATCATCGAAGTACGCACCATAAAGACCACCTCTACTACCTAAAAAAAAAGTGCAGTCCTAGAGGGCAACCAAGAGCTACCCATCGACGACGTGGAAGAAATTGACAATGAGGCAATCCATCATCTTAATAAGCAGCCAAAGAAGGCTGGGCTCCTATAACTCTTCATCTGGCCCCACCATAGCATAACTTGTCTCATGTCCCCTTCTCAAATTCCAATTAGGGTGAAAATTCTTTCTAAGTCAACTCCTCATCCTCCTTTCGAATCTAGCAAAGAAAATCTAAAGTAGAATTTGCCTCCTCTCCGATCTGACAAGGTTGATATTTTTAAAGGAAAACATTGAAGAGCTCTATAGAGTTGACAATCATGTCTCTTTACGAGATCGTAACACTAGTAGCACTCCACTACAAGTATTGGATAGAGAGGAAGCAGAACCAGCTCTTATGAGGCCAATGACTTGTTGAAAGTGAATAATGCTTACATAGTGCGAGCCATAGGGGTTGACCGTACAACTTAAGCCTGCTCCAACATGTACAAAATAAGAATAAGAAGATTGTTGCTCATCTTGAGGCCTCTGCTAGTTTGGAAGATGAGTTGATGAAAGCCATGGTTGAGGCCGATGAGGTGAAGATGATGAGGACGAAGGTGAAGAGACAGTTGGACACAACAAAAACTAAAGTTGGCCACCTAAAACGAGAGCTTCTTGAATTAGAGATTGGCCAATTTAATGAAGCGTGTAGATCCATTCAATAAGTATCAATTCCTTGCCATGGGCATTGTGATCAAATATGAAAAAAAGCGGAGTTGAGGCAACACGTGGAGGCCTAGGCAGATGAGATAAGGTCAGCATGCGTAAGGTGGCAGTCAAGAATTTGTATTGAACATTTTGACAAAACAAAGGAGTATGATGACTTCGCCCAAGAGTTACTAGCTAGGATAATGGAGGTTTATCCGAAGTAGGACGTCAACTGATGTTGAGGATCCTAATGTTGTAGCCTATGAAGTTCAAAATGAAGATGCTCAAAGGTTGAGGCAGCTCAGAATGAGGAGGCTATTAGGGGATGTGAATTAGTTGTATATGAGAATGTGGTCAAATGACCTCTAAACAATTTATTTTTCTTTTTGTAATGGCTTAGGCCTTATCTTCTTGTAATCAACTTTATTCAAATAAAATTTTCATTTTGCTAATTGTTGTGGCCTCTACTTACTGTATGCATTTATCTCTTCTTCATATGTGCTTGCCTCGTAATAACTAAAGATGTCTCATTTGTAAGATAATAAACTTACCTCAACTCCTCAAATTGGCCTTGAGTAGATTAGGTTTAATGCGCCATTCCACCTTCAGAGTATTATGGTAAAACTTTTTGTAAATTTTACAACTATTGAATCCTCGGATAGTATTAATTTATTGCACCTTGGATAGGTTAGGTCGAAAGAATTGTATCACCTTGGACCTTGTAACAAACTTCTATAAAATTTTTGAGAATCTTACAAGTATTGATGCCATGAAGACTTCATAAAATTGATAAAAAAAAAGGCAATGTTAACACCTCAAACTAAACAATAATTTTGTAAGTTTTTTCAACTGAATTCTTCCTTGGCATGGTGGATGGTTCATCCAGGCTAAGAGCTTCTTCCATGGTGGATAATTCAACCATGGAAGGGAGGTCTACCTTGTAGGTTTAGAGGTGTGTTCCTTATGATGTTTTGCACTTTTCCTTTCAAAGCAGTTATAATTTCTTGCATGGTGGATGGTTCATCCATGGAAGGCTCATCTTCACAGGTTTTAAGGTTGGCCCCCTTTGGGATGCTTTGCACTTCTCCTTTCAAAATGATTATACTTCTTTGCATGGTGAAGGTTCATCCATACCAAGTGCTTTTTCCATTGTAGATGGTTCATCCACGGAAGGCTCTTCTTTGCTGGTTTTAAGGTGGGTACCTCGGGATGCTTCACACCTCTCATTTCGAAACAGTTACACTTCCTTGCATGGTGGATGGTTTATCTATGCCAAGAGCTTCTTCCATAATGGATGGTTCATCCATGGAAGGATCATCTTCAAAGGTTTCATGGTGGGGCTCCTTTGGGATGCTTCGTATATCTCCTTAGACTATACTTTCCTGGATGTTCGATGGTTCATCTATGCCAATGGCTTCTTCTATGGTGGATGTTTGATCCATGGAAGGGATTGCAAAGTGAAAATACTTAGGCTAAATTTCATTGCATTGAAGAAATTTTTTACATGGGTCGGGAAAAATCATCTGCCAAGGTGGTGAGCCTTGTTCATTTATAGTACTTGTACAGGTGCTCTATATTTAATGAATGAGGCTGTATCTTTCCATCCCGATCTTCAATCTTGTACATCTCAGGTCGTAGTTCTTCTTTAATGTGATAGAGGCCTTCCCAATTGAGGTATGAAGTTCCTATGCCTAATTCTTTCGAGGAGAGGAATAGCTTCCTTAATACAAGGTCGCTTATGGGAGATGACTTATTCTTCACTATGACGATGTAATACGGGCCATCTTCACTGGTATGAGATGAGCTTCACTTTTGAATCATCCCTCCTTTATTCAAGGAAGTCAAGTTCATACCTCATCAACTCCTCATCGAAAATTTCATTGAAGTGTAGGAATGAGGTAAGGGTAATTCTACCTCAATTAGACCCATAGCTTCGTCCCCATAGGCCATAGAAAAATCTTTAGTGGCAGTTCGGTTTATGTAACAAATTGCCAACATTACTTGAGGAATCTTGACACCCTTCTCCTTTGGAAGCATCAATCTTCTTTTTCAGGTTATATTTGATGGTTTTGTTAACAGCTTCAACCTAGAGATTTACTTGAGGATGGTAGAGTGTCGAGAAATGTTTTTTGTTCTCTAGTTCTTCAAAGAGCTCTTTGACCTTCACGTTGTCAGTTTTTTGCTTATTGTTAAATACAACTGAGTGGAAAATGCCAAACTGGCGTATGATGTTCTTCTAGAGGAATTTGAAAGTGTTGGCCTCTGTGAGTTTAGCTAACGGCACAACCTCTAATTACTTTGTGAAATAATCAATGGCAACAATGGCATAGCACGCACTACCTCTTCTCTTAGGAAAGGGGCCTACAAGGCCAATTTTCTACTTAAAAATGACCAAGAACTAGATACGACTATGAGCTCTTGGAAGGGTTGCCTTTGCATTGTCACAAAGCATGGCACTTATCACACGTCCTTAGGAATTGAAGGGCATCTTTTTTAAAGGTAGGCCAATAGTATCCCTACCTGAACACCTTTTGGACAAGTTTAGGTCCTCTAGTGTGATTGCCACCTACAACTTCACGAATTCCTATGCATAGAAGAATGGACCTTTGAAGCCTTTTTTATGTAACATATCATCTTGGAAAATGAAATGTCAGCTCTTCTCCTAAGCTTGTATGCTTCATCTTTGTTATCGATAGGACCTGATCCTTGAGAAGGGCTATGATCGGTTGCATCCATGACAGGGTGCCTTCAACCCACATCACTTTCTCTCCCTTGGATATGGAAGGCCTATATAGGTGCTCGATTGGCTATCTTGAGTAGCTCAAATTCTTACTTCTGGCTAGCTTGGATAGTGCCGCATAGGAATTTTCGTGGCATAGTATTTGTGCCAATTCAAACTTTTTGAAAGATGGGAGAAAATTCATAACCTATCTGATGTATGGAGCCATGCCTTTATCTTTTGCGGTGAAGTTGACATTGACTTATCATACGACTAGTCGGGAGTTACTACTAACAAGTACCTTTTACTTGCATTTCACGGGCTAATTTGAGGCTAGCTAGGAGGACCTCATATTCAGCAACATTATTGAAGGCTTTGGACTTAAATATCATGTACAATTAATTTTGTGGCCTTCTGGACTTACTAAGACCACTCCAGCACCGAAACTCGACCATTAGCTATCATATATTTCCTTTCCCACTTGTGAGATTAACATCCCCAAATATATACTTCTTTTCTTTCTAGAGATGTTAATCTAAAGGTTTCTCTCCAATCACTCTTTTCTTTTCTTGATATAGCTTGGTTGGGTCTATTCAGTAATTTCAGGTGATGATTTTCCTAAAATATGAATGCTTCGATACTTAAGCTTATACTAGGTGATTCAAACAACTAGTTATGTAAGCACCCAAATCAATTATAACGACACAAGTTTTATCAAAATTTTCAATTAAAGTTTATGATCGACCTCGCTTAAGCTTTCTTCTTGACCCATGTAATAAGTTTTAGGTCGATAACTTCCTGATTTTTAAAGACCAAAGTTTCGAGATACCCCTATTGAATTACTAACTCGAGTTAAGAAGGCTGAGCAAAGTAAGAATTTACAAATGCAATGCCTCTTTGAGAAATAAAAATTATAGAGCTTAGATCCCTATCATATGGTCATCACCTAGTTTATAGTTGTTAGTCGAAGACACCCCCACACAAATATACTCAGGATGCATGGAATCAATACAATTCTAGATAATCTCCTTTACTGGCTTGACCACATCCATACTTATATCGTAATGTGGTTAAGTGATAGAGCATGTAGGTTGATAAAAAAAGATTCTTCACACAACTTACAACCTAGTTCTACCAATTCAAAACTCTCACCCTCAATCAATAATTTCCACATCTAGACAGCAATTGATCATAACTATTTGCTCAAACTAATATAAGATCTTGCATAGATAAGCAAATTTTTTTTTTAAATAAAATAAAATTAGACACAAATAGTATATTATGTCATAGCTCATGAATCAATAACAATTTTAAACATCAAAACATCCTTAGCCAGTAAGATTATCTAACATGTCAACCACAATCAAGATAAAATAAATAATCACCTCCGAACTTGAATTCCACATTATCCTCAATGTGAAAAGGAACAAAATAAAAAGAAGAAGGGGTCAACAAAAATTTGCCGGTTGGATGTTTGGTGAACAGGTGCTTAAACTTTGACTTCGACTTGTGATGCTCTTGAATAGTTCATTTCTAATTCACCTCCAAACTTGTGATCATGCATCAACTTGATTTTAAATCATTTCATTTAACCAGTATCTCATGGAAAAATTTACGTGTCGTACAAAATCACAAGAAAGGAGTAGATTATATGGGGGTATATCAAAGTTGGTAAGTGTGATCAACATAGTCAAAATGAACC
>CAIGRN010112390.1:0-20478 GCA_903798345.1 Fraxinus anomala | reverse complement strand
AATGTTTTTTTTTTTTTTTTTGGAAGAAAATATGCTCACATGACCAAAAGTTGAAAAATACTTTTCATGAAAAAATTATCAATCAAACACTCCAAAAGTATGAATTTTTATGGAAAAGTAATATTTTCCATGAAAAATAAAGCCAATCAAGTACACTCTAAACACTTCTTTGTCATTTCTATTCATATATGTTTGCTTCAAGCTCTACATGTAATTTCTTTGTTAAGTCAAATAAAAGAGACTTAATTTCATTCAATGTATATTTGTATGTCGAGGTCTTTTAATAACTCTAGCTACATTGTCCTTGTGCTTTAGACAAGTTAGAGATTTACGAAATCCTAAACATTCAAAGTCCGAGTGTGTTCTCTTGACATGACCCACTTTCTTATAGACTTTATGATATTTTAGTGGAATTTCACGTGGAAACATTTGTGTAATTGCATATTTTTAATAGATAAGTTTTAAAAAGTACTTAACCAATAAGAGCGGAAAAAATTCTATATCTTTCGTCGAAATTTTTTTTTGACTCATCTATACAAATATGTGCGTGCAATTGATATTTTAAAGGGATTCGATGTGCAAGAGTTTTAATTTTTTTCTCGTGGGAACATTTTTAAGCATCAAGGAACATGTATTAGGGTGTATGTGCTTAGATCATGAGCTTGCACAACTCTTTTTTCTCTGATAGATGGTTAGAATTTCATCTGGGTTCGAATCCTAATGAGAGATCCACTAGAGGTATTAATTGGTTAATCGTCCGTTAGCATATAATAGTACGAAAAATTTCAAATGTAAGAGATTAAGTATCACTCATTCTAAAACTAAGATACAAAGTTTAAAATTTCAAAAATCAGATATTTATTAAATTTTATTTATGAAATAATTAATTAAAAATATATTTTATAAATTAAATATATTAAAGTTACAATTCAATACAATTTGGTTGCAAATATTAAATTAATTGGTTACAAATTATTTGTCGATCACGAATAAAAAAATTTATAGGTCACAAATTATTTCATGATTACAGATCAAAAATTTCTTCGATCACAATTTGGTCATTGGTCATAAATCAAAAAAATTATAGGTCATAATTTTTTTATTGGTCATAAGCACAAATTTTATAAGTCATAATTTGTTACACGGTCAAAAATTATCAAATTATTCGTCACAAATTAACAAATTTTTAGGTTATATATTATTTATTGGTCACAATTTATCTATTTATTAGTCACAATCAACCAAATAATTTGTGACCACCACCAACACTTGTGACCCTCACATCACCATTGCCTCAAATCACACTACCGCCAACACAGTCGCCACTACCTTCCAGCAACACCACCGTCCTTGCGCCATCGTCGATACTACCTCCAACTAACTACCATTTTTAACTACAAAACCACCACTACCCCACAACCAACAAACCACCATTTTCAACTACAAAACCACCACCAGTATCAAAGCCAACACCAACACTACCACCATCACTATCGCTGCCACCCATATCGCCGCCACCATCTTACCATCAATGTCAAAGCCAGCACCATCGCCACGACCACTACCGATAACCACCACCAACATTACCACCAATTCACTAGCACCACCACCATCACCACCACCTCACCACCGAGGCCAACATCACAACCACCACCAAAAAAATCATATCCAGATTCAAAATCAGATCCGCGCACCAGCGACGACAATGCAACAACTTCATCGCAGCGATTGAGACCACTACTTCATACCCTTGACACAAACCACAATCTGTCACCCATTCCACTGCCATATTCTTCACCTTGCTGTAAGCCACTCCACAGATCTATCACACCACCTTCATCATCATCCTCATCAACAATCCTATAGCAACTCTCTGGAATGGCATTGTACCACTACACAGCTACACCACCGTTGCGATTGTGTAATGGTTGGGTCGAACCTCAACCAAAATCGACCAATATTCGCCACAAATAACTTGCAATTGAAGATAATCAGCTGGGATTTAACAACCAAGCTGTGATTGTATTAACAAAATGTGATTACAGTTAAGAACAAAAGAAGGTGGAGGATAACAGAGAATTTGGGAAAGAAAGGAGAGGTACAATTTACGACAATTTCCAACTACCCTCTTTTCTTCTCTTTCCTCATATAAGTACAGTAAAAGGCGTGATTCAAACAAAAAAGGTTTCTTCCACAAAAATATAATATATAAATTGAAACGGCGTCGTCCCTTCACCCTTTAACTGTCGGTTAATTCCGTTTGCTTATTTCCTTCTTCTTTCCCCACTTGATCTTTGGCTTGAAGCTTCCTTCCTCATCACATACCTCCCCCCTCAAAACGACCTTGTCCCCAAGGTTGGAAGAGAGGAAATTTGTTCTGAACTGCAGCTGCATCTTCCCAAATGGCCTCATCCCTGTCACAGCCTTTCCACTGAATCGGCCATTGTCTCACTGCTTGATTATTTCTCTAGATCATTCGGGTTTCCATTACCGTTACGGGCTCTTTGTAGATTGTTTCTTGTTCTCCACTCTCCAGTAGTAACAAGATAGGTACCTCATGTTCTCTTATCTTTTTCTTGAGTAAAGATACATGGAATACTGGGTGTATTTTTGAAGTAGGGGGTATAATCAATTCATACGCTACTTGGCCAACCCTTGTGATGATTTGGTAAGGTCCATAGTATTTGGCAGCTAGCTTTTGGTTTGCCTCATCATAACAGAATTTTGCTTGTAAGGATGTAACTTCAAATACACCCAATCACCCACTCCAAACTCTTTGTCCACCCTGTGCTGGTCAGCATAAAATTTCATCCTTGCTCAGGCTTGAGCAAGGTTTTCCTTTAGAAGTAGGTCCATCTGATGTCTCTCTTGCACTAGTTCTCCTACTGCAGCCACATTGGTTTGTTGATAAAGCTCCAATGCCAAATGGGGTGGTTGGGTACCATATAAGGCTTCAAAAGGACTCATTTTAATCGATGTATAGTAGGTGGTATTGTACCACCATTCAGCCAGTGATAACCAGTCCGTCCATCTCCTCGATTGGTGGAATGTCATGCACCTTAAATACATCTCTAAACATTGGTTAAGCCTCTCAGTTTGCCCATATGTTTGTGGGTAATACGCAGAGCTCAGATGCAGGTTAGTGCCCATCAATTTGAAAAGCTCCTGCCAAAACCCACTAGTAAAATCTTGTCCATGTCTGACACAATACTTTGAGGCATTCCATGGAGCTTATAAATGTTATCAAGGAAGACTTTAGCTATTGTAGTTGTAGAGAAGGGATGAGATAAGGCTATGAAGTGTCCATATTTAGTGAACCGGTCCACCACTACTAGGATAACTGTTTTTTTTTTTTTTTTTGAAGAGGGTAGGCCTTCAATAAAATCCATGGATATGTGGCTCCATGAATACTGTGGTTCAGGCAGATGTTGTAGCAGGCCAGGGTAGGGAACATGTTCCCCTTTGCATCTTTGATAAACATCACACAGAAGTATCTCTTTCTTGATATCTCTAATCATCCCTGGCCAATAGAAGTGCTGCTTAGCCCTGAATACACTAGCCTGAATACCAGAGTGGCCTCTATTTTGGGAAGAATGGATATTTTGAATCAACTTAGCCCTTATCTGACCTCCAGAACCCACATATATCTTGCCTCTAAATTTGAGTAACCCATTGTGATAGGAAAAATCAGAGTCTTCATTGGGTCCAATCACCAATTCCTTAATTTGGTTTGCAGCCATCGCATCATCTTGGTAGCTGTCTATCACTTCCTGTATCCAGACGGGTGTTACATTTGAAATTGCCGCCACTTCCTTAGATGATTCTTCTCTTCTGGAAAGAGCATCAGCCACAACATTATCAACCCCTTCCTTGTATTGGATCTCATAGCTGAGTCCTAGTAGTTTAGTCAACCATTCCTATTGAATAAATGTAGTTATCCTTTGCTTTAGCAAGTACTTTAATGACTGATGATCTGTTTTGATGATGAAGTGATGTCCTTCCAGATAATGCCTCCACTTTCCCACTGCAGTGACTAACGCCAGAAGTTCTTTCTCATAGATGGACATTCCTAGTTTCTCCTTGCAAATTCCTTTACTGAAGTAAGCAATTGGTCTTCTATTTTGCATTAAGACAGCTCCCATACCTCCCTGGCAAGCATCAGTCTCAATGATGAATGGTTGAGTAAAATCTGGTAAAGATAGAACTGGGGTGCTACACATTGCCGATTTCAACTTTTGGAAAGCCCTATTTGCTGTTTCATCCCATTTGAAGTTATCATTCTTCAGTAAGTCAGTCAAAGGCTTTGCAAGAACTCCAAACCCTTTTACAAACTTTCTATAGTATCTTGTCTACCCGATAAACCCCCTTAGTTGCTTGATAGAAGTAGGGGTAGGCTACTGCTGCATTGCACTAATTTTAGTAGGGTCTGCCGCCACCCCTGCTTCTGAGATAATGTGACCCAAGTACTCCACTCTAGATTGCCCAAATGAACACTTAGTCATTTTAGCATATAGTTGTTGCTCCTTCAATACCTCTAGTACTCTAGCTAAGTGTTTACAATGGGATATCAGGTCAGGGCTATAGATCAATGTCATAAAAAAAACTAAGATAAATTTTCTCAAATACTCTTTGAAAACCTCATTCATCAAGTATTGGAAGGTGGCTGGAGCATTAGTGAGTCCAAAGGGCATGACCTTGAATTCAAACAAGCCATGGTGTTTTTGAATGTCGTCTTATGTATGTCACTTTCAGCCACTCTAATCTGATGATACCCAGCCCTCAGGTCAATCTTGGAAAACTACCTAGAACCATGCAATTCATCAATTAACTCATCAATTAAAGGCATGGGATATTTATCTTTGATAGTAATGCTATTTAGTTGCCTGTAATCCACACAAAACCTCCATGTTCCATCCTTCTTTTTAACCAATAACACTGGTGAGGCATATGGGCTGTTACTTGGCTGGATGATCCCAACCTCTAGCATTTCTTTCACCATCTTTTCCATTTCTATTTTCTGTATATATGGGCACCTGTAGGGTCTTATTCTGAAAGGTTGAGCTCCTTCCTTCAGTGGAATCTTATGATCATTGAATCTAGGTGGGGGCATCCCTTTTGGCTCTTCAAATACATTTGGATGCCGTTTGATAATATTTTGTATCTCCTCAGAAGGTGATTCATTTTCCTCTTCTGTAACTGAATGAATTTGTGCTATGATCCCATATGATTGTTTTTGGACCCACTGGTCCATCTTCTCCTTTCCTATCATCAGAATTTCATCATTTTCCAACTCACTCTTCAGTTCAACCTCCATTCCTTTATAGCAAAACTTGATGCTGCTTTGTTTGAAATCAAATATGACCTGGTTAAACTGGCTTAACCAGTCTACTCCTAACACCATATCACTCCCTCCCAGCTTCAACACCCTCAGCTGGAATTGGCATTCCATTCCTTGCATAGTCTAGTTAAGTGGATTACACATAGCATTGCTACACATTTTATCCCCATTGGCTACAGTTATTGTCACAGTTGGGGTAACTTCTACTTTGCATCTCATCTCCTGCACCAATTTCTCATCGATGAAACTGTGGATGCTACCACTATCAATGAGAATGGACACCTTCCTCCTCTTGATTTGTCTTGGTATCCTAATAGTCTTAGATTTCAGACTTCCAGAAAGAGCATTGATAGAAATATCCATAATCTCATCTTCCTCTTCTTCTTCATAGGTTTCCGATGATTTCCCTTCACCTTCTACCTTCATTTCGTCCTCATTAACCAGCATAAAATTAAGCATTTGATTCTTGCATATGTGTCCTGAGGTGTACTTTTCATCACACCTAAAGCAGAGTCCCAAACTCCTTTTGGTCTGAATGTCAGTAGGGATAATGGTTTTGAACTTCAAAGGATGGGTTTGAGTTTTTTGGCTTGGTTCAGTGTTGTGGTTAGGTAAGTGTTTGGGTGTAGTATCAGGAGGTTTTTGGGGTATGTTGGACCATCCGGGTTGATAGCTGGGTTTGGACTGGAATTTTGTGGTTTTATTCAAGGCATTTATAGTGTTTTCTTGTAAAAGGGATACTTCAAAAGCTTGAGATACAGAAGTTGGTCTGACGATTTTAACCATGGATTTAATTTCTTCCTTTTTAGTCTACTGCTAAATATGGAAATGTAATAGGATTCTGGAAGGTGAGGTAATGAGAGCATAACCTGAGACTTAAGATCATCAAATAACTCCTGATACTGAGCCACACTTTCTTTCTACCTGATTTTGCTGAAGACTTCTATGATTTCCTCTACCGTAGATTCAGCAAACCTTCTAAAAATCTCAGTTGAGAATAGACTCCAATCAGCACCAGGGTTACTATTGATGAACCCATGAAACCACACATATGCCCTTCCTTTTAGATACATCTCTGCAATGCTGACTCTAACTTCATCCGGCATCTGGTGGATTTGGAAGTATTTTTGTGCCTTCCTCAGCCACTCCCGGGGACCTCTCCATTGAAATAAGGAAAATCGATCTTGGGTAGCTTCACTCCCAGTCTCTTGTCTCCCTTATCCATATTGCTCTCGGATGTTATACCTATCGTTGGTGTGAGTAGTCCTTCACTGATTGTAGAGTTTACAGAAGAGCCTCCCTTATTCTTGTCCTTAGGTTCTCCCCTTTTCCTTCTCCATTGTGCCATCATTGCAACCATGGATTCATATTTAGAATTCATCTCACTCATCATCGCCTCCATTATATCTTGTTTATTACACAGATTCTGTAATGTTTGGTCAGACATTTCCACTTGAACACCCACATTTTTAAAAGCTTCTCCTAGATCTTCCACATCTCTATCTAATTCTTCAGATGCTCCTCTACTGCCTTGGCCGTCGTATCCATACCCACCCATAATTTTTATGCTTTGATACCGCTTGTAATGGTTGGGTCGAACCTCAACCAAAACCGGCCAATATTCGCCACAAATAACTTGCAATTGAAGATAATCAGCTGGGATTTAACAACCAAGCTGTGATTGTATTAACAAAATGTGATTACTTAAGAACAAAAGAAGGAGGAGGATAACAGAGAATTTGGGAAAGAAAGGAGAGGTACAATTTACGACAATTTCCAACTACCCTCTTTTCTTCTCTTCCATCATATAAGTACAGTAAAAGGCGATTCAAACAAAAAACGTTTCTTCCACAAAAATATAATATATAAATTGAAACGGCGGCGTCCCTTCACCCTTTAACTGTCGGTTAATTCTGTTTGCTTCTTTTCTTCTTCTTTCCCCACTTGAAGCTTCCTTCCTCATCACAGATTGAAGGAAGAGTGTCACGATCCTAGCTTGGTGTTGTGCACGACAGTTGCCACTACATCGCTGCATAGAGGTGCTGGCCTTGCGTAGTGCCGTCGCTCTCTGTTGGGGCGCTGCGTTGTCGTTGCCGATGCTTTTTGTCGGGGCGCTGCTGCTAACGGCAACGCAACGCTCTATTGCAGCAGTTGGCTGTGCTTACCTGGTAGTGACGAGCAGTGTTGGCGACAGATGGTGGTGTGTGCTAAAGGTGTAGAAAAGAAGAGGATGAGGATATAGAGAGAATGGAGACGAGAATAATTAGGGTTTGGGAAGTGATGGGGTGGGGTGGGGTGGGGTGGGGCGGGGCGGATCGGAGAGGGGTGGTTATATGGATTGTTTTAATTTTATATTACTATCATTAATATTAAGAATTGAATTATCATCTGATTTTTGAAATAAATAATTTGAAGTCCGAATTTTAAATTTCAATTCCAATTTGGCTGATCAACGCTCACGAACAGAATTTAGATGGTGTTTGATGAATATTATTTAGAAAAGAATGTATTTTAAATTGTGATATTATGAAGAACATGTGGTTAAAAGGTAAAAAAAAATTATTGATACGATAAAAAATATTATTTTATTAAAGAATATGCAATTGAAAATGTGGTTTGAAAAAATATTTGGCTTATTCCAATAATCACATAATTGAAATTTAATTACAATTGTTTATGATAATAAATAAGTTGTAATTTTATGTATTAAAATTAAAGTTGATAAGAGTTACGCCACCGGAAACTGAAACCAGTAACCCCTCCGTCGTCCATGGCGGTGCGATCCGGCGGATGTAAGCTATCTCTAGCCGTCTACAAAGACAAGGAGATTATGTCCACCACATCCTCCTTTTCCCGTTCCAACTCCGATCCCCTCTCAATACAGGAAAACTACACCGCACCATCGTCTACTAGACCGAATCGCAAAAAGAAGAAGAAAAAGATCACAAAAGGGGAAATCCCGGAGTCTTCCTCAATTGCTGAAAATTCTGTAATCGACGGAAACATGAATTGCAGTATTAATGACGCCAGCGACAAATTTACGAGGAGAATAAGCAATTATACTTTGGTGCAGACGGAGAGCAGTGTTGTGAGGCTACCAGAGGAAGCTGAAAAAGATTGTACAGTGTGTACGGTTAGTGGGACGTCGTCAGAATTTGGGGAGCTGAGGCAAAGGAATGTGAGTTGTGTGATTAATGGTGGGGATGATGGGATCGAGAAGAGCTTTGGCGATAGAAAAAACAATAATGAGGATGATGTGCAGGATGGAGTCGAAGCTAATGAAGGTGCACATAAGGATTGTAATTCGAATCAGACTACAAAAATGAATGGAAAGGAATTGGAGAAGGGAGAGTCAGGGGATTGGAAGAAATTGACGGATGAAGATCCCATTCGTAAGTCAATTTATACTTTGTTCATTGTTTTTGTTTAATGTGTATATGATTAATTTCAGTCATTGTATAAAAATTGATTTGGTTATCTATAATAATTTCAACGAAAATGGTCATGCTTTTGTTGGCTAATGAATGTGCAACATTTTAGTATTATGTTTGAAGGTATGTACTCAAGTAGGTAGTAATAATATAAATTACTAAATTCAATTTGTTGCAGCAGAGGCTTACAAAACGTTACGTTTAACAACTCAACTCAGTGAAAACCTACACGTAAAAGAGAAATGAGAAGGAACTGATACAAACAATACCCTTTACAGATGACTGTGTGAAATTTCTATAGTAGTGCTAAAGTAGCTCTAGGATTAGTACTTCTGAATAACTTTGGAGCTTCTCCCATGGGGAATGCTAATTTTGTTGTTTTAAGAAGCAAACATATTTCATTGTGTCTCGTTAAGCTGATACATAGTTCATCAGCTAGTGATGGATACACGCCATAATCTTTTGTCCACTTTGTAATTGTATGCAGTACATAATGCAAGGCACTAATGCAGCAAATATCTCATTCTCCTTTAAATGGTTACTTTGCTGTATTTTTGCTTTACTTTTTTATAACTTGTGTTGCTAAAAGTTGAATTTTTTAGAATTTAGTAGACCTTAAATGTTTCTTTTTACTATGAACATGACATTGAATTGTTCCAGGTCCTTCCTTTTTTTACTTTTGCTGGTGCTGAAACTCTCGCAGTCTCACCGGAGTGTAATATAGTTATGTATTCAGTTTCCTATCCCAAACAGAAACATTTTTAAGTTGAAATTCAATCCTTTATGCCATAAAAATTGAGATCATGTAGGTTCTGGTGGCAATATTGGGATGCAAATGAGATGCGTAAGGCTTTTATCCCATGTATACTGATTTCTTAATTTGTAACTTTTTGTTTGTGTTCTGTCGTTGTTGGGAAATAAAAGTCATTTGATACCTCACAATGGCTTGTTCTCCAAATGCTGCTGCACTTAATGGAACATTAGATTTACGAGAATGCTGTTTTTCTCCCTGCATTCTCAGTCGCAGTGCTATAATTTTCTGTCAGACACATATCTTGTAGAGAAGTCCCCAATGAAATATTTCATGGAAGAAATTCATTCTGGAAATTCCTTAAGGAGCACCACCACCCTTGGCGATGATAAAGAACGAGAACGAGTTTATGGTACAATATTTCGCTTGCCATGGCGATGTGAACTGGTAAAGTTGCTATCTTTTCTTAATCTACTCCAGTAAAAAAATCTGTATACATGCTTAGGTAGCTTAGGAAGCTTCAGACAGAAATGCATTTTTTCTACTTTGGTCTTTATCTCCTCCTCATCGCCAAGTATTGAATTGTAGCTCTTTTGAGAGTAGAGCACTGCCATTATAATGCCTATTACTGTGTTGATTTAGGAATGACTTCTTTTGTTGTATTTATTGTTGAGAAAAGATTGATATTTTTTTGCAGCTTATAGTTGTTGGATTCTTTGTCTGCCTGGATTCGTTTCTATCATTGTTGACTATCATGCCAACAAGGATCATCATAACCTTATGGAGGCTTCTTAGATCAAGGTCAGTGCTGTCTCCTTCTATCCTTGATTAGAGTTTAGTGGGCCATTGTGGACCCTTCATTCCCTTCTAGGCAAGACATGTGTTTTGTGCTTTGGGTATCAAAAAATTTACAAAATTAACTTATTTGAAAATTTCATAGGTTCAGATTACTCCGAAGTGTCCATGACTACATTTCATAGGTTAATCGGAAAGAAGCTATTTTATTTTCTGTGAAAAAGAAGTTTCCATGGACTTCCTAGCTAATTAACACTTCCTCTTTCCCTCTGAGACAGAAAATGAATAACAATTTCCTTCATCTCTTCATTCAATCATTGTTATCCTAAGTTTTATTTGTTTCATTCACATATTTATTTATATAATTCAATTTTTTTTTCTTTTTTTCCACTTTATTTGGGGTGATTTTGAGTTTCAATCACAAAAATAGTTAAACAACAATTACATTCAATGCTTGAAATAAAATATTGGGATGCAACCTTCATATGTATATTTAAGTATGCTGTCCCAGTTATACTCTGAGAAAATCTCGTTTTCAATCATGTCCGAAATCCTTATATGTTGTGCAGTTCAATTCTTATGGAATAATCTAAGTCAAAAAGCATCATAAATTGAGAAAGTCGGCTAAATATATTGAGTAGACCTACACTTCTTCTGTTATAGACATTATGTTTTACACTAACCCTGAAACCCGTGTGGACTGAACTATTCTTCCTCTTTCTTTCTTTTCTTTTTTTCATAATCTGAAGTCCACATATGGAGATTGTTTACACCATTCACAATAAATTAACATTCTGGCACTGATGTAAGACTTACCCATTTATAAAGATTCATTTGGTTGGGCTTATTCCTTTTTTTCCTAATTGTCCCTGGTTGTGCAGTTTCTTATTTTTTGTAAAGTAAATTAACCATGTTCGTGGCAGGCAGTTCAAGATGCCTTCATCAGCGGAGCTATCAGATTTTGGCTGTTTTGCTGTCCTGGTCAGTGGAGTCACTATATTACAAGAAGCTGGTATATTAAGGAGATTTGGCTTATTCTTTTTAAACTACTACCTTTTTTGTTATTTGGTTTAATTTTGCTGAACCCCTTTACAACTTTTTTCTTACAATTTTTTGGTTCAGATATCAGCTTAATATATCACATGATTCGGGGTCAAGGGACGTTCAAATTGTATGTGGTGTACAACGTGTTGGAGGTAGAATAGTTATTTGTACTTCGGGCAAGCTATTAATAGTTTTTTAAGTTATTTTCTTTGTTATATTAATGATTTAATACCAATAATAAGAATCTAAACTCTCTTATATCATGATTAAGAATATACAGTGTTCATTGTGGAAAAGGCAAGAAATATCCGAATTCATTTTAAGATATGCTTGTGGACGATATATTTATTGCAGTGATATTGATCTATTTCACTGGAGTGTCCAAAGTAATTATATGTTACTTCATCATTGATACCAAGGCTTTGTTTACTTATTTTGTCTATTCTTTCCTCGTGCCTTCAGTCCCACTTGGACCAGAGTACCTTACTCCTAAACACTCCCAACCCTGAGATAAACTAAAACTCCTTTCTGTCCTTTGGTATTATTTGTTTTGATGAACACTTTTTTATTTTCCTTTCCTTTACATTTCTTTTGGCGTATAAAGAAAAGATTTGTTCAAATTAAGTAATAATAGCTCCTGATTTTATGTTATTTTTCCTCATCCATTCCCTTGATCACTTAGTAATAAGAATCTTGTACATAGGTTAATCTTGTTTATGCTACGCTTCTTAGAATATAAAGCTATTACTCTCATAAACGCTTTGGAGAATCAACTTTTGTTGAAACATTTAGGAGATAAAATAAAGTTGAACACTGCTCTATGACTGCTACAAAAATTTGACAACTTTGACCGATAATAACATTGAAAAAAATCTCACTCAAAATAGTGTGTTGCATTTACTTGAGAGATTCAAGAGTTACAATTTCCATGCCCTTGTCATCATTCACTTGAAAATTCAAAAGCATTTCCGCATAGTTTCTTCGGTTGACTCTTAACAGCTACGGCTATTAATGCTTTTACATCATGAGTTCAAATATGTGGATGCTGCTTGAATAATTAAGCTGACAGATACATAATTGATTTTTGCCCTTTGAACGACAGATATTTGATAAGTTATGTCAGAGTTTTGGTGGTGATGTAATGCAAGCTCTATTCCATTCAGCAGATGGACTTGCAAATTCTTCACCAGAAAACATGGAATTCTGGCTGCGGAGATTTATTTCTGATGAAGTGTTAGCAGCGGCTTCTTCAAATATCCTTATCATATTGTATTTGTCTCTATCTAAATAAGTAGCTACCCTTTAATCACTGTAGTTCCTTAACTATTCGTACTTATTCATTCATTCATCTTATTAGCTCAGGCTATTACTTTGTCAACATGTATTGTTGCTCATAACAACGCATTGTTCGCTATGCTTGTGTCAAGTAATTTTACTGAGATAAAAAGCAATGTGTTTAAACGCTATAGCAAGGATAATGTCCACAGTTTGGTATATTTTGGTAAGTTATTCTCTTTCTTAAATATTCTTTTTAGTCCATTCCATGCGTTGCCATCATTTGTAATGCCTTACTTTTAGGTACATTTTGAGTGTTTTTGGTGGATGCCAAGAGTTCAGCAGTTCACTTTCTTTTTTGTTTAGTAACCAATTTCATATGTGCTATTTTTCATGTGTATATCATCTAGATACGGCAATTAAATTCAGATATTAAACAAGAATTAATATAATCACTTGTGGCTGAAAAAAAAAAGTGATTTTATCATGGTGGAATAAGCTGTGAATTATAATGACACCGTGAACAAAACTAACTCCTATTTTATTGGGAATAATTCTTAGTTTGTTATCGTTGATGATATATATTTTTAAAAATATAAAGCAGCTCACTGTGTTTAAACCCAGATTACATCCTAGTATATCCTTAAAAGTCTTCAGTTTGTGAATTTTATTGACAATTAACATGGGTTCATAAAATTGTCAGATACGTCTAATTCTTTCTCTCATGCTCAACAGTGACGCCTTACTTTGAAGCATCTGGTTTAGAGAAATTCTTGTGGTAAACTGATTTTAATGCATTTTGCCTATTCTCACTTGTTTTCTCTGTTTTTGTATAATTCTTATGAATATTCACATTCCCAAAATTGAAAAGATTTAGGAGCCTTTTTTTGCCATATTGGTTGCATATTTGCTCGTGTATTTCTTTGTTCACCTTTTCTTGCAATTTCCATTAGTTCCTTTTTTCAACAATTTAACCACTTGTATCTAACATTCAGTTCTTTACTCAATTTGACATGACCAGATTCAGTTGAGCGGTTCCATATTTCGGCATTTGTCTTGTTTGTCTTAGCTCAAAATATCCTCGAAGCTGAGGGCCCTTGGTTTGAAAGTTTTCTCTTTGTAAGTAATAAGATCACAGTACAAATTAGATTGATTAAGTACAGGAGGAAAAAAAAAAGAAGACTTTAAATTAGTTTTATACTTGTGGCCTCATTCCTTTTTCCTTTTTCATCTTTCAGAATGCGCTTGTTGTTTATGTATGTGAGGTGATGATTGATATAATAAAGCACTCGTTCATAGCTAAGTTCAACAACATAAAGCCCATTGCGTTCTCCGAATTTCTAGAGGATCTCTGCAAACAGGCAAGTCAACAATATAGAGAATATCGATCACTAGTATAATACATTGATTGATCCTGTGGCACATTCTTATTTCTTGTTTACTTGGACAATTCCCTATGAAATGCCAATAGTTCACCTATGATCTTGGATAATCGCTATTATAGCTTTTTCTCTAATTTATATTATTTGCCAGACACTGAATATGCAAACGGAGAATGGGAAGAAAAATCTCACTTTTGTTCCATTGGCACCAGCTTGTGTGGTAAGATTAACTTCTTACAAATACTACTAGTTTCTTCTGAAGCTTCCAAACATGGCATTACTTACTTTTATGTGAACGGATCCTTTGGGCTTTCGAGACGTATAAGCATACAACACTGAGTTGTAATACACAATGTTTGGGGATATTTTAAAATACTATTAATAACATATGATGGTTAAATTTTCTTTTTTCACTTACTAGAGATGCCCATTTGCCAAGTAATTCGAGTTCAAACTGCTGATGTATGCAGGTAATTCGAGTTTTTCGTCCAGTTTATGCTGCTTATCTTCCGTATAGTCCCCTCGCATGGAGAATCTTTTGGATTTTTCTGTTACTTGTCATGACCTTGGTAATGCTTTCAAGTCTTAAGGTGATTATTGGCATGGTCCTTAAAAAACATGCCTTGTGGTATGTTAATGGATGCCAGAAAAGAAAGCTTCACAGTGACTGAGGAAGGAGGGCGTGACTGCACCAAAAATGTTTGTGGCCCGGTTGACCCCTACGCTCTTCGTGCTTCGTCCGGTAGATCAGATTGCTCAAGCTTTGCTTCAATGGGGAATTTGTGAGTTTGCATCGTGGCTATTTTGTTACTACTATGCTCAAATTCCGGAGTTAATATGACAGAGAACCCCTTCAAAATGTGGGATATTAGCATGCCAAATCATATTACAGTAGTGGCACAGTTTTGCAGTTTGGTCAGAGGATTGAATAGTACTCTAGCATCATGCACCAAACATGCATGGTATACAATAATTAGCTCATTCCTCCAAATTTGTATTAGATGAACAAGGTCCCATGATAGTGATTAATGCATATACAGAGAATGTTATATGAGTGACTGTAAAACTCGAGAAATTTTGTAGTAATGCTTCATGTCACTATTCAATCGATGCGTGTATGTATGTTTTTGTTTCAATTAAATAGTGGATGCTAGTTATTTAATGTGCATGCCAATTAAACAGTGACATTGAATATTTAATACCGGGTAATTAGGACATAACGTCCTTAACTTTCATTGTTATTGTGGAAAACGTCCATACCTTTCATTTTTCGGCATTTTCACCCTTATTTTCACCACCTTTCATTGTGCAAAAGGTTATTTTCATCTATTTCCTCAATTAAAACTTATGAAATGACAAATTTACTCCTCTCTTTAAATAAAACAAAAAGAAAAAGAAAAAAATTATCCTTTTCCAAGTCATGCCAGTTCGCTTTGTCTGGGGAGAGTCAATTTGACGAGCAACTTTTCCCTACTTAACACCCATAATCAAATGAGATTGAAATGTTCAGCTTGATTGGTTATGAGTATTAAAACTTGTAACTATATTATTAAACTTTAAATTTGATTTTGTAAGAATTAAATAAACTAATATAAACAAATGAGATTGTTTACTCTTTAAGTTTAGTTGGTCATTTGGCTTGAAGATCAATTGTATAGAGTATTTATCATCTATTAACAAAAATGTATATATGTAATAGAAGACTAATAAAAAAGAATACATGGTTAAGATGACTTTTTATAATCTCTTACTTGAGTTAATTTTATATTTCATACAACTTAACAGTTAGCATCGTGCACCAAACATGCATGGTATACAATAATTAGCTCATTCCTCCAAATTTGTATTAGATGAACAAGGTCCCATGATAGTGATTAATGCATATACAGAGAATGTTATATGAGTGACTGTAAAACTCGAGAAATTTTGTAGTAATGCTTCATGTCACTATTCAATTGACACGTGTATGTATGTTTGTGTTTCAATTAAATAGTGGATGCTAGTTATTTAATGTGCATGCCAATTAAACAGTGACATTGAGTATTTAATACTATATTTTGGGAGTATTTGAAAATTTTTTAGCTTAACTTCGATTGGCCTATATATAAAAAAGAAATAAAGGTGGATGGGATGCTCAAAGTGAGGTTTGTATAGGACAGCTGTATTGCAACAAGCTAGGGAGATGCTAAGATAGTAGAAAATCAAGATTGTCAATTGTGAAGATTCAATTACCACGTTAGCGCTCAAAGTGAGGTCTAAAGTTATAACTATGGAAGAAGCACTAAACAT
The DNA here is from genome assembly GCA_903798345.1 of Fraxinus anomala. Taxonomy (NCBI): domain Eukaryota; kingdom Viridiplantae; phylum Streptophyta; class Magnoliopsida; order Lamiales; family Oleaceae; genus Fraxinus; species Fraxinus anomala. The sequence continues at coordinate 4,173 of CAIGRN010112390.1, read as the reverse complement.
GGCCTAGAGATGCATGGCCTTGGAACAAGAAATTGCACACTCGATTACTAGTTTGCAACTTGAGAATCACTCATTCAAAAAAGAAGGGTCGAGAATTACTAAAAATGTTTGATCGATATAAAAAATTGTATGCGACAAGAACAAATCATTAATATTCGAACATTACTTGCCCAATGTCAAGCAATTTGACTAAGTTCCCCTTCAATTTGTCAACATTCCCAGTGTCAGATATGATTTAGATTTTCATTCCAAATGTGAATACATCAAATTGATTTCAAGATTCAATTAGCTTTTTCCACTATATGAAAAAGCTGTTTTGAAGTTTAGGAAGAGATAAAACGGCGCCGTGTGATTGCGGAATAAAACCACATTTCCACCATCCGATGCACCCAGTTGGATCCAACGGCCATCGTCAAGCATTATATGACTTTCCGTTACTACGAGGATGAACATATTATTATGCTTTATTCTTTTAACTATTTTAAAAGATCTCTCTTGCCATTTCTATTTCACTTTCAATCTCCGTACAATACCCTTGATTCTATAAATTTCTCTACTTTTTTTTTCTAACATTTTCTCTACTTCGAATTCTACTACAAACATGGTTAGCATCAAATTATTCGTTTCAATTCAGTGTTTGTAGCAAGGAATTAAGCTAATTTGAATAGATTTCTCTATGAATTTCATTCAGATTGCAATGTTATTGTTTTAATTTACTCGTTTCAATCCAGTTTTGTTAGCAAGGAATTCAGCGTATTTGAATATTTTTTGTGAATTTCATTCTAATATATATAGTAATTTGATTGAGATTCTGAGTTTTTCTGATTGCTTGGTAGGTTGGATTGAAGATGCGAAAACCGGAGTGGTTAAGCACTTTACTGCACAGCAAATTCTTCGATTCGTGTACCGATCATCGAGGGCTGAGGAAGAATGAGAAGAATATGTTCTGTATCGATTGTAATCTTAGCTTTTGCAAGCACTGTATAACTTCAACTCACTGCAACCTTCATCACTGCCTTCAAATCTGCAAATATGTATATCATGATGTCGTTCGCCTCCAAGATATTCAGAAATATCTCGATTCTTCTCAGATTCAAGTTCGTATCCATTTTTCTTCTTTCTTAATTAATTCTGACGATTTCATTAATATTTTTAAAAATAAATTATGTTAACTAGTTGATGATTATATATTAATCTCTAGATTGAGTATTGTTTCTTGTGGTTAATTGCCATTTCTGGTTTGGTAACCCTTCATTAATAATCTCAATTAATCGTCCTTTTTTTTTCCTTTTCTTGTTATAATCAGTTGTTAATTATGTGTATTGACAATTTAGTTAATGAAATTACATGCAGACGTACAAAATTAATGGTGAAAAAGCAGTACATTTGAATCCTCGCCCACAATTGAAAGAATTTGCAAAAACTTCAAAACCGAAAGCTGGGGCATCGTGTGAAGCTTGTGGGAGGCACATACAAGATTTGCCAAATCGCTTTTGCTCCATTGCCTGCAAAGTAATTTTCTCGACTTTAGATTTTTCGAGTGCCCAAAATGCTTATAAGCTACTTATGTTTCAAATTTTGATTTGCAGATGTCGTCGAACACGATGATTGAACAGCAAAGCCAAGAGATTTTCACCAAACTTGATGAGCTTTCTAGTGAAAATGATTCTTNTAAAAGGAATAGGTAGAATTCAAGGTGTCGTAGATGGCATTGCTGTTAAAAACCAAACATCATCTGCTTTGAGTCATATACATTTTTGGAGCAAAATTCAAGCCGAGATTAGTTCTCGCTGGATTTCCATGGTTACTGAAGGCCGAATAAAGCAAAAGAAACTTGAGAATCAGTTGAAACTTGAGGCTAAGCTCCATGAAGTAGAGGTATTGTCAACTTCCACATAATGTAATGTAATTCTATACAATTTGAAAGTGCTAAGTTTTAACAAGCCGGATAAGTAAATCAACCAAAGTTGTCACATCAGTTAACTTGTAAATGCCTTTTTTTTTTTTTTTTTAAATTAAGCACTTAAATACATATGACAAAATAGGGGTCATTTATTAGCAATTGTGGGTGCTTTTCATTTACCTTTTTGATATTCTTTTTTGTTGGGCTGTCATTAATCGAGATCTTTGTCGGGTTGGTGCTGGCTTCTCATTTTGTCCATTTTCTAGTAGGGCCGGCCATTATAATCAATCCCATATGTTATATGGCAGCAAAGGTTTGGTCTATGTCCATGTTTTCACACGGATATGGCAGAGAAAAATGTCATGACCAAAGTTTCAGACATTTTAGAGTAGAACTCGAATTTATCATGTTAATGTCATAATGCTTTATAATCTATTTAGGGCTAGTTTGGTAGGACTTTTATTTTTAATTCTATTTATTGTATTAAGAGTTTTTTGAAAAAATTACATTAAGTGTGTGTTTGAACCACATTATTTTGAAAGAATGTATTTTGAAACTTTGTACTTGTTTCGTACTTTTTTTACCAAATACACAAAAATTTCTTAGTTATAGAAGGAAAATTTTAATTCATCTCTTGGTTGGGAGGTATCTCGTCTAATGGAAGACCAGAATATTTTAATGTGCCAATCTACTACATATAAATATCCTTTTAGCATGTAAATTTGTTCAATTTTAGAGGGTAAAAGTTTGGGTGTGTCAATAAAAACTTATTTATATTTTGTCAAATTTTGTTTATACATGTTTGAGTTTTACCTTTTTCTTGTTTTGATAGAAACTAAGATTACTTTCAGTTAGGTAACTCCTTTTTTAATTTTTACCAAAAAATTATTTATTACAATAAATGTCCGTTTGATTGCAATTGTGAAAAATGGATAGAAAGAAAATGAATTCCAGGGAAAGTAATTACCTAGAACTTGTTTTACAGAGAATTGTTAGTTAAATGTGTTTGATTGGTATAATTTTCCACCCAGAAAAATTTTGAAATTTTGAATCTTTTTGTTCACGTTTGGCTTTCATTTTTCAACAAAAGCTGCAAATTGTCTCTGTTAATGACATTTTTTTTTTTATTCTATTTCTCATTTTATTTCTCTTTCTTCATTTCAACCACACATTCTATCAATAAAATAATATTACACATAAACTTAAAAATTCTCCTTACTTTTTAACTACACAATCTTCCATTAATCACTATTCCAAAATTTTTTTTTACCCGAAATGGATGTCAAACAGGGGCTAAGGGTGTGTTTGAACCACATTATTTTGAAAGAATGTATTTTGAAATAGTAGATTGGTGGAAAATGTGTGGTTCAAAAAAAAGAAACAGTTATTGATGTGATAGAAAATATTATTTTATTGAAAATGTGTGGTTGAAAATGAGTAGAAGAATGTGAATGAAAATTTTAATGTGACTCAAACAGGAACTGATATTTGAAAATTGATTTCTGAAAGAGTTTCTTCTTTGGTAAAACTTAAAAAGCTTTTAGAGGAACAACATTAGGCCAACTTTCATTAAAAGCTTTCTAACTAGAAGAATCGCTTTTATAAAATTAATCAAACGAATTCTAACTTGTCATTTAAATTTTTGTTGCACGTCTTCTACATGTTTCTCATTGAATAAGTTTTTTTTTTTTTTTTGGATGATTAATGAGTATAATTGAGTGTGTTACATGTACTTGTTTCGTACTTTTTTTTCCAAATACACAAAAATTTCTTAGTTATAGAAGGAAAATTTTAATTCATCTATTGGTTGGGAGGTATCTCGTCTAATGGAAGACCAGAATATTTTAATGTGCCATTCTACTACATATAAATATCCTTTTAGCATGTAAATTTGTTCAAGTAATGTTCAAAATTTTAGAGGGTAAAAGTTTGGGTGTGTCAATAAAAACTTATTTATATTTGGTCAAATTTTGTTTATACATGTTTGAGTTTTACCTTTTTCTTGTTTTGATAGAAACTAAGATTACTTTCAGTTAGGTAACTCCTTTTTTAATTTTTACCAAAAAATTATTTATTACAATAAGAGTCCGTTTGATTGCAATGGTGAAAAATGGATAGAAAGAAAATGAATTACAGGGAAAGTAATTGTCTAGAACTTGTTTTGCAGAGAATTGTTAATTAAGAGTGTTTGATTGTTATAATTTTCTACCTGAAAAAATTTTGAAATTTTGAATCTTTTTGTTCACATTTGACTTTATTTTATATGAAAA
>CAIGRN010112379.1:0-19929 GCA_903798345.1 Fraxinus anomala | reverse complement strand
AGCTTATGTGATCAATAGAGGTCCTTCAACACCATTGGATTGAAGAATATCAACGGAGGTTGGAGTAATATGTCAATTGAGGCTAGATGTCAAATTTGACTATTTCAATTGCTTGGTAACGTTGCCATTACCCAACCCTCCCCCATCCCCCACCGAGGAAGACACGTTTTTAACAGAACTATGATTTCCACTTTAATATGTCAATCTTGTTTGTTAGGAAGGTCAGAGCAAAGTTGAATTTTTGTTAAATCTAGATGAAATTTCTTAGTTAAAAACAATTAGATGCCGTCTGTTTTACTAACTATTTTCGACAGACTGCTTTTGCCTCTCAAAGGTATTACGGAAAGGTGGGTGCTTTCTCAGAGAGCTCTACAAGGCTAGCAATCAACAGAGTTCAAGAAAAATAGAAGGATCTTCTGTAAATGCTGAACAGGCATGGGGTCGTGCTGAAATTGCCAGGTTTCTTAACTGACTGGAGCAAATTAATGGTCTTCTCATTCATACATTGTTCTCAATAATTTCAATGAATTTCTTGTTTGAATCTCCTAAAAACTTGCAAAAAGTATGGAACCCTCTACAGGCTTGGAGAGTTGCATACTGAAAGGACATAATCAGTAGCAAGGTTCAAAACTTGGACCTCAGTAAGATTCAAGCCAATCATACAGTTTATGACCACACAGTTTATGACCACAACAAAAAGGTAACTGTTTCATACAATTTTGTACTGAAGGCAAACTAATAAAGCAGTTAACATGCAGCATGATATGATTCTGTTGCACAATCTCTGTGCCATAGTTAAAACAGATCTTAGGCAACAAAAGAAACGAAATGTAGAGAAAATACTTTTCCATTATCCCTGTTGTATTAGTTTCTAAAATTGCTGAATTGTGTCAATTTTTTCATCTGAAGAATATCTGATAGAAGGTCTTCACCCTTCTGCCTAATGTTCTGCATTATTGCAGCCACAGATAAATTTTAAATGCTTTCTGATTGTTCCGACACAGGAGAAAATCCTAGTCGAGAAGGTTTGGTGGGTATACAGTCTTTCAATATTAAAAATGACCAAACTCTCACGAAACGAAAAGGGAACTTCTGTTGAAACACAAAACGATGAAGTATGATGGGAGACCTTAATCTACTACTAACTACAAATCCAGCACATCGGTGAATTTACATGCCCATATTGTCCTGGGAAAACTCTAATCCAAAAGGAAAGAAGAACTGAAACAATACAGAATTCCTCAAAAGATCAATATATAAACACGTCAGCATTTGCATATGGTGATTGCATTGCTTGTAAATCCAAATCGAGATCACCTTACCATACTGCATTTAACTTTGTATGAAAGATGGAGTAAATTATAAGGAACTTATCTGAACTGATCCATTCTTCCAAGCCGTACAGAGTTTACATAATCTACTGGGCTGTGAGCCGAGAGACCAGGGATTGCTAGTCCTACAATCCTCAATAGAGTCGATTCCCAGCACTCCTTATACTCTGGTCCATGCATGCGAGCTATGATCAAACTCCTAAATAGTTCCCACACAGCATTCATATATTCAGGTATCAGGAATCGAATCCCAAAGAAATTTGGGTTTGGTTCTTCATCTACTTTCTGCACACGAGCACCAAAAATGGGAAAAATAATGAAACCATACATGTATAATTTCATTATCATTTAACTGGTATGATACCTAATGACAGAAAAGACCATGGACAACTAGGGCGAACCAAAGAAATTGTGAACAAACAGAAAAAACTTACATGTTCAATGTAGAGGCTGTTGTAGTATAGGCATATCCCAAAATGCTTATACAAGAAGGTTTTATTGTCATAAGGTAACCTTGGAACAATATCATTGCAATACACTACCCTGAAGTACTTCGGATCGGAATACTCTAGACGTGATTCCATAAACCTCCCTAACTGCCTGTTACCAATCCTCGGCTGTCCATACGTGTATATACCTAACAACCGTTGCATGACCTCGTCCTCGTCATGAAGAATTAGCACTGTTGGGAACAATATGGCCAGTGCTCCACCCAAACTATGCCCTGTGACAACAAACTTTGCGTTCTTATGTTCCTTTAGTAAGCTTTTGAGTATACTTTTCACGGAATAATATGCAGTCCTCTCTCCCATCACTGGAAGGAGCTTCTTGTCAGAAGACTGGTCCAATCCACCTTGTTGATCAGAGGTAGACAATTTATAACCTTCAGAAGAGGGATTACTTGCATAAAGACCATTCAAATTACCAGAATTAACATTTTTTACTTGGAGATTTTCTTGGAATGTCGAGGTATTCTTTCTAGTGCCCAAACCTAAGGCCTCTAAGAACCCCATATGCACTTTACCTAGTTCCGGTATCTCGTACCAAGAGTAGTCAAAATCCGTAATCCAATCATCAGCATCGAATGGTTCTGTGCCTCGAAAGCTGATTAATATCAGATTTGCATCTTTTGGCTTATCACATAGTATGAAAACTTGAGTCGACTCTTCTTTCTGATATTCTGCAACACAAAGGATAAGCACCCGAACAGAATATTTAGGAACAAACAAAAAGTAGAAAATATGCTTCTACTAACATCTGAAGCGAAATTCTAACCATTCCAGCAGTTGTAGAAATCCACAAAATGCATCTGCTTTTCCGATATGGGAAATTAAAAAGATTAATATTTGGTATGGATCACATGTATTCAATCAATTATTGAGAAAGAAGAAAGATACAGAAATCACCTTCCAGTGAAGATTTACGACATTTCTAACGACCTTAGCATTCTCGTAGGCTAATTTTGACGCCATTATGCACAGGTCAAGAAGAGCCTGATTTCCGTTTTCTGGTCTCAAAAGATTGTCAAGAATATCAAGTTCATTGAAATCTTTAAGCAACATATCGCTTTTGTACAGATCTATTCGCCCATCTAAATGTCCAATTGCACTTATAAATGTTTCCGAGCCTCTTTGTGGTATCACGATGTCTCCTGTTCATTGCATTTATGAAATAACTGAGACATACTGAGGCAATTTAATGTCGCGTACATAAAATGCTGTAGGAATGCAAGATATCAATAGCTCAAAAGCACCAAAATATTCTCATAAACTACTTGGACTGTAAGAAGGCAATTTATTGTCGCGTACATAAAATTCTGTAGGAATGCAAGATATCAATAGCTCAAAAGCACCAAAATATTCTCATAAACTACTTGGACTGTAAGAATTCCTTGTAACACAGAGTGAACAATGAAATTCTCAATTTTTATTTTCATGTTGATTGCAATGAAAAGTGTAATGATATAGATATAATAATAAACCAGAATTACATGGTAATACTGGTGAGATGTGAAAAGTATAAAGTTAACTTGTTCAAATGCCACATTTGATAAATGAATTAATAAGAAGTCTTTGTAATCTCAAACATGCTATGTGATACTTTTGCCACTATAATTGTACTCAATTCTTTAAATTTGTTCTTAGTTATCTAATTACTAGTTTGGAATCACACTTGTACTAACATCACTTTTCGAAAATTTCAAACTATCAAAAATTAATATTTTCTGCATGGGTCAGTATTATGGTGTTGTTTCTACTACAAATATGGCTGTGGAAGAATATTTGTCACACTCCATAAATGAAAATATAACATTCATTTTAAGATAGGGCGAGGATTAGTAGAAATCAAGATTCAAGGAATTCTTGTGATATAAAGCAAATGAAGCACTTTTATAAGTTGTAAAGAACCTATAGAAATCCTATGCTAATGTAGAGTCAAAGTCCAATGCAACCTCTAATAGTCCAAATCTTGGAAGCAAATGTATAATCAGAAGTACTACATTCTTTTTGGATAGGACCTGAAAGGAGAACGTGTCTATTATTGAACTCACATGACCATACAGTACCCATTTGGCAACATCCAACGGGTTGGACTGCGCAATCTGCCAGGTTACGAGCGAGCACTTTACCAGAGATATCTAATCGACCCTGTGTGATTCCTAATGAAGCATATACTAATGAAAGTAAAGGACCCAAAACAATGATGGAACCACCTATAATCAACCTGTTTTCCATCAGAGACACAATCTTCCTGTGTGTATTTAGGACTAACCATAGTCGAATATCTAGAGATGTTGTAAGCACTGGCAAAGTATCCACTTATGCACAAATTAAAGACAATCTGCTTATTTGTCCCGGTTTACATCTATAGTCACAAATAGAAACAGTACAATTTTCCTAATCAACTATATTTAACAATCTGAAGACTGAAAAGGGAAAATGGATGAATAGAGTTGAGCATTTTACCATGTAAAATTCTGTAGGCCAATCCAAGAAAGTTTCCATTGAGAGAGAGAAGGTTTAGGATGAACTCCACAAGGTATCCAGTCCACTCCAGAGGCTTCCCAAACATCTTTACAACTTTCCTCGCTATTATCGACACAACTATCACCCATCTGTTGTCACCATTGACCTCTTCTTCAAACACCCCACCATCATCATGGGAACCTTCAAGAAATTTGGCTATACTTTGTTGATATAAGTACCGGTTCTTGAACTTCTCTTCCCAAATCCCACCATTTTCAGGCTTCACAATCAAGAACCCAGAAATGGAAGACATTGGCGCTCAATTGTCTTGTTTTTTCTTCACTTTTTCAAGAACCTTAACAGCTATTAATGAGCATTTACAGCGAGTACAGGATAAGGTATAAGGTCTCTTGTGATAACTGGGGAAATTCTGGGCACATAGATTGGATTCTGAGGGTATACGCGTCATTTTTTGTGATCTTTATCACTTTCAGACTCTGTTCCTAGGAAAAAGTTACATGGCCAGGATGTGGGCCCTGCCCATCCGGGGGCCATGTACATTCCTTATTGGCTGGGGGCTGTGGAATAGCAGGCTCTTGCTCCTAATAAACGATTTAAATCCATTAATTTTAAAATATTTTATTTTTTATTTTTAATCAAACATTCTCCAATAAAATAATAATATACGTAAATTCAAAATTTTTTTTCATCTTTTAGCCATACATTCTATGTTAAAACACTATTTCAAAATACATTTTCATTAATAAAAAAAATGAGGCTGAAGCATGAGTATCGTATTAGTTTCAGTACCATGCAACATATATTGGCTCACGTTGTTGACCTATGATTTATAGCTCCACTTGTTTTGATTATAACAAACAATATACTTGTATTTCTAACAAACTTTGTTTCTTGAATTTTTCATGAATATATCTTCTTAAGCATTTATTCATGGCCAAGAACTTGAAGAGGTCCCAAATCCCACCATTTTCAGGCTTCACAATCAAGAACCCAGAAATGGAAGACATTGGCACTCAATTGTCTTGTTTTTTCTTCACTTTTTCAAGAACCTTAACAGCTATTAATGAGCATTTACAGCGAGTACAGGAATAAGGTATAAGGTCTCTTGTGATAACTGGGAAATTCTTGGCACATAGATTGGATTCTGAGTGTGTACGCGTCATTTTTTGTGATCTTTATCACTTTCAGACTCTGTTCCTACGAAAAAGTTACATGGCCAGGATGTGGGCCCTGGCCATCCGGGGGCCATGTACATTCCTTATTGGCTGGGGGCTGTGGAATAGCAGGCTCTTGCTCCTATGTAACAATTTAATTCTCATTAATTTTAAAATATTTTATTTTTTATTTTCGAAAGAGATTCTTCAATAAAATAATAATATACTTAAATTCAAAATTTTTCTTCATATCTTAGCCATACATTCTATGTTAAAACACTATTGGTTAATCCCATTTTGGTTTGTTTTTGGGTGAGCCGATCAAGTCTACGTATGTCAAGCTCACCCGGAAGGTGAGTCGTGGAGCGAAATAATTGCAAAATAAAGGAACATTTATAAATAATCAACCAATCAGATTATCAACGAGAAACTCAATTATCATAGAACATATCCAACTGAGAAAAACAAATGCTCAAACCAAGCTGGTCAGAATATTTTTCAAATGCAATCAAAGTAACAGCAAACGGTTGATAATGGGTACAGTATCCATTAGAACCCAAGCCACCCAGGGAACGTTTATCTGTTCCAGTACAGTTCCCCTGTCACAACTGAATCAAAACATGACAACGAAATTTCAATTGGGGAATGTTTGTTAATTGTACACCATGTACTTTGGTGTTGCACTGAACTTCTGATATCCCTTGATGACTTTGTTGACGGCATCTAGAAAATCTTTCTCTGTGACGGTCTTCCTTCTTGCTCGTATAGCATACATTCCGGCCTCTGTGCACACGCTCCTTATGTCAGCTCCTGAATAAGAAGATTCAACTTAGTAAATCAATCATTAGTCAGACATAATAGCAGCAGACATGGGAACATTTCCAAAAGTGAACTTCTGTAACAAATTCCACACTGATACAATGAACTTTAAACAATTTTCAATTTGACCCTATTCCATTCGTGTAAATTCTCAGAACATTCAGGCATATTTCTTAAAATAGTTCATATTTGCCCAGAGTAGTCATTCATGCTTTATCCACAGTTGAGACAAAAATTGCTGGTACCAATCTTTTTCTTTATTGATGCTATACAAAATTAACCCTATAATCCATTCTAACTTTTTCAATAAAAAATGAACAAGATCAATAAGATATACCAGTAGAAATTTTCGAAGCCTAACTAATATGAAAAGAGTTCAATTTCATACCAGTAGAATTTGGGCAAAGCCGAGCAAGAAGTTCAAACCGGATGTCCCTCTCACAATTCATTGTTCGTGTATGAATCTTAAATATCTGTGTTCTGCTTTCTAGATCTGGCAGTCCAAACTCCACTTTACGATCAAGCCGTCCAGGACGTAATAGTGCAGGATCCAGTGTATCAGGTCTGCAATTAGAAAAAACCGTAATTAAGCTCATGTTTGAGCTACATTAAAATTNACACATTCTCCATCAATCTACTATTTCAAAATACATTCTTCCAAAATAATGTGACTCAAACACACTCTAAATTAGCAAATACAAGCGATTGTAGAACTACAGCTTAAAATGCCACTGCTACAAAAAGCAAAATCTGATCTTAGCAGATAATACAGTATTACAGTCTATAGAAAACCTTAATAAGCATAAAAACAATAATTCTACATTTAAAATTTGAAAGAAACGGAGTGCCACCCAAGCACCCCAGAACCAATAAAAAGGAAAGTAAAAGGGAAGTAACATGATATATACTGGCACGCAGCAGTTACTACATTTTTCCACACTTTCAAGTTGGGCTTATCCCAGCAACAATAAACAAATTTGTGGAGCATATGTAATAAGAGAAATTGACACAAAAAAAAATGATAACTATGTAGTTCATATGCCTAGCCAATGCTCCAGAAGATCAATAAGAAACAAAATCAAGACAACCAGGGTCAACACAGTTACTTCATTTATTTAGTCAATATTTCTTTAGAGAGGGGGAAGGGGGCTGGGGTAATGTGCATGACAGCAAGAGCATTTCAGGTGCTAAAACAACCTAAATTTTAGATTGATAAAAAGAGCAAGATAATTAATATGGACATGTCATTCTTGTTACTCTGTCAATTATCTTACACCCCAGAAGAGAAAAAAAGCATTGACAAGTCTAGTTAGAATGAGGCTATGTTTGAATCTCATTAAAATGAGAACAGATTTTTTGGAATAGTGATTGATGGGAGAATGTGTGGAGGAAAAGTGATGAAAAGTTTTAGATTTGTGTGTAATATTATTTTATTTGGAGAATGTGTGGTTGAAATGAAGAAAGAAACAAAAATGAGAATGAGATTAAAATGGATGTCAAACAGGGGCTGAATAAAAACAAGTGTAATAGGTAAACAACAAGAGCAAACAGAACCTATTAGTTGCCATTAGAACTTTAATATTCCCACGAGCATCGAATCCATCAAGCTGATTGACAATTTCAAGCATGGTGCGTTGGACCTCATTGTCTCCACCCACTCCATCGTCAAACCGTGCACCTCCAATGGCATCTACTTCATCAAAAAACACAATGCAAGCTTTTTTAGAGCGAGCCATCTGCACAGTGAAAAGGTAATAATCAGATGGTAAGTCATGTAAGAGAACGTGTACACAAACTAAAGTAACTGAGGATTTGACCTGAAATAGTTCACGAACCATCCTTGCTCCCTCACCAACGTATTTCTGAACAAGCTCGCTTCCAATAACACGAATAAAACACGCATCAGTTCTATTAGCCACGGCTCTGGCTAGCAGCGTTTTACCAGTACCAGGAGGACCATAGCAGAGCACACCCTTTGGGGGGTCAATCCCTAGCTTCACAAATTTTTCAGGGTGAAGCATGGGCAGCTCAACAACCTACCGTATCCATCAAACCGTACAGTCAAGTAAGAATATCAAATTTCGTACTGAAATCATCTAATAGAGTTATTCAAAAAGAAAAGTAGCAATAGTTGATGAGAGAACAAAAGAATACAAAGAAAAGATAGCTGCAATATCAATGAGGACTATCAATTCAGAGCATGACAAGAATCTATATAAAACATACCTCTCGCATCTTTTCAATCTGCTCTTTGCATCCACCAACATCATTATAGGTAACATCTGGCTTTTCCTCTACTGTCATCATTGTAACACTTGGATCAATTTTCGGAGGCAAGGGGATCTGGATTTGATATTTATTCCTGTCAACACTGCAATGATGAAAGAAAATGTCAAACTATGAATCACACAATAGCAAAATGAATCATGTACCATCATTGAGGAAGCTCCAGCCTACTACTATATCACATGTTACCAAATATATATATATATATATAAAGAAAAGAGAGATTTTTGGCTTAATGAGGTGAAACAAATGAAGAGGCAAATTTTAGAACCATCAGCAGCACTGAAACATGGGACATGTAGTTGAGATTGTGAACTACCCTAATTCAGATGTATACATACAACTAGGCATTTCGTATACATATAGAATTACGATTCCAAATTTGGAAATATACAGCAATGAGAAAATCATTTCCACGTCACTTCACTACATCACCATTGCACTTGATGGAATCACCATATTAACTTGAGCACATATCTTTCTACCAAAATGATTCCATCTGTGCACTTTATTACCAAGCAAAGTCAAAAAACTCCTGCAAATAATATAGATATGTTTGAGAGCGTAAAGAAAAACCAGACAGAAAACAACTTACCCAACTCGCATGCCTTCTTCTATATCAGTTGGGGAAACTTTATCACCCAATCCAACAACAAACTGCAAGAATGAAATGGTGCTAAGATAAATGAGATTGTCACAACTAAGAAAATTTTTTGAGAACTTAAATGAAATAACTTGCCCTACACTACAAATGCAAAACAAACACGAAGTGCAACTGTCATATCTGGATATGGCTTCGGTGGAAATATCAATGGCTAGATTCTTTTATACTTTTTTCACTTAGTTAAGCTATTGGTTGAAACTCAAAATTCTTGAAAAAGCTTCTGAGAAGAAAGGGAAGATAACATACCTTTGCAATTTGTTTAACATTTATAACATACTTCGCGTCTTCTGTGTTTGGGCTAATGATCTTGGTACATCTTGCAACCTGATCACAAGATGTAGTTATGTCCTTTTGAGATATAAAACAAGGTAGGTAGAACAAATAAAGTTAGCAATCAAAAAATTTACCTGGAGAGGTTGCTCCTCCTGCATCATTTGCTTATCAGATACAAGATCCCATTGGCTGGGGGCAGCTAAACCAGTGTCAGATTCCTTGATACCTAACATGAAGCGAAAAATCAACAGATTATTCTCGGCGAAATTAAAGTAATGAACAACAACACAATCCAGGAGTATAGCAGATAATGAAAGAGATCATAAGTAAGTTTTCAAAAAAGATTACTAAATGATTAGACAAAATTTAATGCCCTGATCATCTTCTAAAGAAACAAAATTGGGCCATGAAACATACCACATAAATCATTAATTTTCTTGGCCATTTCCTTGATTTCCTTCTCGACTTTCTTTATGCTAGTGGAGTAAGGTCCCAAGCCCTGCATACATCATTTCATCAGTAAAAGCAGCATTTTACAAACATGCCTAATTTTCAAACACTTCAGAGGCCATTATTTAACAACAAGAAACTACCATCAATGAAACTTAAGCTTATAAAACAGATTGACTGTGTTGTGCACCACAGAAAGCCGACAAACAATTTTTCTTATTAAATTACATAAACCCGTTAAAAAGCCTAAAGTGAAGATTAGAAAAATCCAGATAAAATGAGGAAACATAAATTAACAGTTAGTGGCTAGTCCTAATAGGATTGTACGCCAAGCTTCATTTTAAGTTAAGAAAATTAATTTAAAAAATTATTTTATATTTAATTTCCGAATCCCAGATCCTAAAAATACCCAAAACCTGGCTAGAATCCTCACCCCACAATGTACAAATCATTCAAAATTCAGTACATTGCGTGTTACACTTCGCAATATAATTAAATAAAACAATGCACTCGATCCTCATTAGGGTTTTCTTAAGATACAGTTACTAGAACTCAGTTCCCATTCGATATTCCTATCCTAGAACATAATTATTTCACATCAAAAGAAACAAACCCAACAACACATTACAATCTTCAGCTCGTACCAGAATTCACTTTAAATAATCCAACAATTTTCATTTCTTAGATGCCTAATAGGAACAAAAGATAACAAAAACATAGCTGAATATTAGGGTTCACTAGAAGGGAAAAAGAACAGTACATAGGTCTTGAGGAGCGCAATGTCGTCCTCATCAAGTGGCGGAGGGTTCTTCTCGTCCTTGATCTCATCTTCAGGATCCGGTGCCATTACTTGATTAATTTTTTTCGGAATTTTATCGCTGAAAGTTTTCTTGTCGAAGAAGAGATGAAATGGACGAGACTGAACGGCTATTGAATTTTATAAACCCCGTGTATAGCACGTGATTGCACGTGTGTGCATGGGCAGCCCAAAATGGAACCTGGCCCAAAATACATAATAGTCCGTCAAGTAACAACTCCATTAGCAGCGGATCAGGAATGGTCGGGTCTAACTCGATCTCTAAATTTTAATTTATCTCAATTTAGTCACTGAATTTTAATTTCGTTTCAACTTAGATAATTGAACTTTAATTTAATTTTAAATTCATCACTCAATCACCTACTGCCTCCTAAATTAATGAAAATTACTTGATTCATAAACCATAATGCAATAAATCTCCCATGCAGTCATTACATGTAATGTACTCTACTACAAAACCACATCACATAAATGTTAAACAAGGGACAAAAGAAAGATTTTGTTGTTTCTTCAGTAATTTCTAATCTCTTGTGGATCTCTTAATAAAATTCAAACCTTGATGAAGTTCTAATTATCTATCAAAGAAAAAAGAACGAACGGATCTTATAGAATTCTAAAAAAATTCTTCAATTTCTTCTGAAAGCAGATGAGCTTCTCACATTCCGTGAATAACCAAGACATTGAGAAATATCCAGAAAGGCATTTCGTAAATTGATTTGATACTATCTCTATTCATTCCATTTGAAGAAAGGTGAAAATGAAAACACACTTGTTTTTTATTGCAATGATCTACGATGGCTACAAGGTGAGGACTACTTGATAGGCATGCAATGTAGAGCACCTCATGTGAGGCCGACAACCATCATGAGGCCCTCTACATTCACATGGGCCCTCTACCACTACAAGTCGCCTACCACCACGAGGTCGTCGACTAACATGAGGCATTCTATGTTCACATGAGCCATCTACCACTACAGGCCGCCTATCACCACGAGGTGTCAACTATCATGAGGCCTTCCATGCTTACATACTACCACTATGGGTCGCCAACCACTACAAGCCGCCTCCCACTATGAGACCAACACCACACTTAACCCAAAAAATGGCCATGAATCGGACGAGAACCACTCAAAGGTAATCATGGTTACAACCAACCGCTGAAGTAGTGGAGATCATATTTTCAGAACATGGGGGGTGTGGGAGAAATTACGTGGGACACGTGGTATCAATAACTGCTGAACAGGTACGTGGCATCAAGGGCCTATAAATACCCCTGAGATGGAAATGGTATGGACAGAGGAACCTGTTCTATTTAAATATCAATTACATTTCCTATCTTCCTAAACCTTCTACTGATTCTCATGCCGGAGGTACATGGGGGAGAAAGCCTCAACCTTATTTTGTAGGTAGCGTTTGTCTATCGGAGCAGTCGGAACACCTTACACTTCAAGAAGAACGCGAATGTCTATCTCGTTACAATCTCATTGGCATCGTCTGTTGGAAACTACTGAACAAAAAAGTTATGTCAAGGAAACGGACTAGCAGTGAAACGCGTATGGTCGGGAATACGACAGAGATGGAATCAGAGTCTATCACAAAGGGTCACGACGTACCACCGTCGTCGTAGTATGTGACGCAGAGCCAATTTAGTGCCCTAGAAACACAATTGGCAGCCATGATGACCCTCTTGCAGAGTCGAACGCAGAAAGCTACTGCCCCACCACAGAACCCGCTGAAGGTCGTATACGAGCAACCACCACAAGTGGCGCAAACGGTTATCCCGCCTATTACTCAGCCAATAGTAGGAGACTTGGGGTTACAAAGGTTGTGGTTCTGCAGATTCTCCGACCCATGATAGACTTGGAAAGAAAGATAGAGGAGATGATGGCCCAGAAGATAGATGATGTATTAACCAAGATGAAGGACAGGCGCGGGCAAATGGTTTTAGATGAAGATCATTTTGTACCTGAAATCATGGTTGTTCATTTAACGAAAGGCTTCAAACAGTTGATGAAGAAGCATACGATGGAGTCACAGATCCACTTGACCACTTGCGGACCTTCGTTGATTTAATGAGGTTCTATGCAACCCTAGACACGGTAATGTGGCCGTCGTTTCTCTCAACACCCAGGAGAGAAGCTAGAGACTGGGTGGCCACCTTGGTACCCAGGTCTATAAAGACTTTTGATGAGCTTTCCAGCAGTTTTGTAGCGCACTTCATGAGTAGCAAAAGGAAGTGGAAGACGGCCATCGGATTGATGTAAGTTATTAAACAAAAAGACGAAACTTTGCAGGAGTACTTGGCTAGGTTTAGCCGGGTGACACTTGGTATAAAGGACCTTCAAATGTCTACTGTGATAAAGGTGTTAATGAATAGGACACGAAATCGGGCCTTTAAGATGTCACTCTCCAAAAATCCCCAAAAATCGATGCATGACCTATTGAAAAATGGTGATAAGTACCTTGATGCGGAGAAAGCGGAGAAGGCCATGAAAAATTTTAGAAAGGGACGGGAAGTAGAAAGTCACAAGCGAAAGTCAAGTGATGAGCGAAAACACACTGATAAAGGCAAGCTGAGAAATGAGCGCATGCAAGGGATACATTCCAGATCGTTCCATCAGTCAGAGGCGAGAGGAGGTCAAGGCCTTCAATCCTTTAAATACTCTACGGGCAAAGATATTGATAGGGATTCAAGATATGAAAGAGCTCGACTGGCAGAGATCGATGGCAGCATCATCCAGCAAGAGGGATAAGAGCAAGTATTGTCATTTCCATAAAGATCATCGGTACGATGCAGAAGAGTGTATCTATTTAAAGGAAGAGATCGAGCGCCTCTTGAAGCGGGATTTCCTGACTAAGTATGTGAGAAATGATTGAGGCAAGCAGAAGGTTGATGACCGCCCACCGCCCGGGGTGGTGTAATAAATGTGATTATTTGAGGGATCGCAGCAGAGGGGATTCGAACTCAGCTAGAAAGAGTTATGCATGCACGGTTGGGGTCTGTTCCATTTAAAAGAGAGCCAGGTTCAGTCAAAGCATCACTTTTAGTGAGGAAGATTTAAACGGTGTGGTATCCCCCCACGATGATGCATTGGTGATCGTCGGCGACATAGCAGATTACGATATCAAAAGGATGCTAGTTGATGGCGGTAACGCAGTGAATGTTCTCACTTGGAAAACATTTATGGGATTGATAATCTCTTTGAAAATGATGAAAGCAATATCCGTCCCCCTCCAAGGATTTGGAGGGGCCACTGTAATATCGGAGGAAGATGTGGAACTTCCAGTGACATTGGGCACATACACTGCAAGCGTGGTGATCCTGATGAACTTTTGATTGTCAAGACCCCCATGGAAATCTATGGTCGACCCCTGCTGAATGTTGCTGGGGCTATTCATTCCACTTACCACCAAATGATGAAATTTACAACCAGTTGTGGTGTGTGGTATGTGAGGGCGATCAACAATCTTCGAAGAAATGTTATGTTGACAGTATACGGACTAAGGGGTCTCCACCAGTCATGATGTTGGACCTTGAGCTTCCAAGGGTAAGGATCGAGCCTCTTGAGACTACAAAAAAAATTTTGATGGCAGAAAGGCGTGAATTTAACGTTGGGGTAGACTTGAAGCCAGAGGAAAGAGAATAATTGATGAAGTGTATGTCTAGAAATTTGGACGTCTTTGCTTGGTGCCCAATCGATATACAAGGGATTGGTCCATCTGTTACACAACACCGTCTTGGTGTTTCACTGAGGGCTAAGCTGGTAAGACGGAAGAAACATTGCCCCAGAGTGACAGGCTACGGCAAAGGTCGAAGTTGAGAAGCTACTACAAGCGGGGTTCATTAGGAGGTGCAATATCCCGAATGGTTAGCAAATGTCATCCTCGTGAAAAAATCAAATGAAAAATGGAGTATGTGTGTAGATTGCATCAGTCTGAATAAGGTGTGTCCGAAAAACTCTTACCCGCTACCCAGAATAGATCACCTAGTGGATGCTACATCAGGTCACGAAAGGTTAAGTTTTCTGGGTGCCTTTTCTGGGTATCATCCTCCATGGTCGAGTCGGACCAGGAGAAAACCTCTTTCATAATTGATGCTGGGACATACTGTTATATGGCTATGCCATTCGATTTGAAGAACACCGAGGCAACTTATCAGAGAATGGTAAATAAGATCTTCAGAGACCTGGTTGGGAGTATAATTGAAACATATGTAGATGACATGGTCGTCAAGAGTATAAAGGCCAACAACCATGTGGATGACTTACATAAAGTGTTCGACGTCACCCGACAAAATAGACTGAAATTCAATCTAGAGAAGTGTGTTTTTGGAACAACGGGTGAATAGTTCTTGGGTTATATGATAACATGAAGGGACATCGAAGTAAACCTAGATAAAATTTGAGCTATTCTAAAAATGAAGAGCCCTTAGAGTGTAAAGGACTTCCAAAGGCTGACAGGTCGGGTAGCAACGTTGAATCTTTTTTTGAGTCGAGCAGCAGATAAGTGCTACCATTTCTTCAAGGCGATTGAGGGATCTACCAACTTCGAATAGACCAAGGAGTGTGAGGATTCGCTTGAATCCTTGAAGTGATCACTACAGCGGCCACCGATCTTGACTAGGCTGTGCGCAGGGGATGTGCTGAGTTTATATTTAGCAATGTCAATGCTTGTAATTAGTGTGGTGCTGGTGAAGGAACTTTCAAAGGTGTAGAAGTCGATTTATTACATTAGCCAGGTGTTGAGGGGTGCAGAAACACGATATAGCCTTGTAGAGTAGTTGGCGTTTGCATTGATTGTGGCAGTTAGAAAGTTGAGGCCATACGTCCAGTCTCACACCATACAAGTCTTGAAGGATCAACCAGTCAAGAAGATTTTGCATCAACCTGAAACTTCGAGGAAGATGTTGAAGTGGTTGATCGAATTGAGTGAATTTGACATTGAATTTAAGCCAATAATGGTCATTAAGGCACAAGCATTGGCAGATTTGATCGCAGAGCTTACTACTCTACCTGATTGCCCCTCACAACCAGAAGCAGTTTGGAAAATCTTCGTTGATGAATCCTCGCATGGCGAGGTGTCTGGAGCAGGCATCATTATGATAAGGGCGGAGTCTGAAGAGTTGGAGTATTCATTGCGTTTTAAGTTCCCAGCAACGAACAACGACGCCGAATAGAGGCAGATATCATGGGTCTGAGCCGGCGGCCAGACTTAGGGTATCATCAGTGGAAGTTTATAATGACTCTTAGTTGATCGTTGGACAAGTGACAAGTGAATTTAAAGAAAGGGATAGGAAGATAGCAGCTTATCTGATGAAGGTTAGGGACCTATAAAGAAGATTTGTAAGTTTCAAAATAATCAAGGTCCATCGCAGAGACAATGAGAGAGCTGATGCCTTGTCTAAGCTAGAGTCTGCAAATTCGAAGAACCTATCTAGCACAGCAAATGTACAAGTCCTGCAACAGCCGAGCATTCAGCACATAGCGAACATACAACATGAGAAAAGCTTGTTGGACCCATTGATAGACTACCTTACGGAGAATAGATTGTTAGAGGATGTACCTGAGACGAGAAGACTAAAAGTTTGAGCAGTCTTGTTCACAATAATCGATGGACAGTTCTACAAACAAAGATTCACCATGCCATACTTGAAGTGTTTGCGCTCAACTGTGGCTCATGAGGTGTTACTCGAGATACATGCAGGAATTTGTGGTCAAGGGACGACTATACTCGCCTTGAAAGCTCTGCGACAGGGGTACTACTGGCCTACGATGAAAGAGGATGCCAAGGATTTGGTAAGAAAGTGTGATGCATGTCAGCGTTATGAAAATTTGATTTATGTTCCCGCCGTGCAATAATCTGCCATTTTCGAGGTTAGTCTGTTCTTCCAGTGGAGGATGGATATTCTAGGGCCTTTGCCTGTGGCCAAAAGGCAAAGAAAATTCTTGCTGGTAGCTATTGATTATTTCACAAAGTAGGTCGAGGTGAAGCTTTTGGCTACTATCACAACGACAAAAGTACAGAGCTTTATTTGGAAGAATATTATATACAGATTCGACATACCGAGAGTCATCATCACTGACAATGTCAGGCAGTTTGACAATCACGGCTTCAAGGCCTTCTGTTCAAGTTATCACAGAGATCACAAACTCACTTCCGTTGCTCACCCTCAGTCTAAATGGCAAGCGGAAGGAATGAATCGAACAATCTTATGGGATTTGAAGATGAGACTGGAGAAGGGGCTTTAGGTAGATAAATTGCCTAATGTGTTGTGGACGTATTACACGACCCCGTAAGAAACGATAGGAGAAACGCTCTACAAGTTATCCTTCAGAATGGAGGCCATTGTTCTAGTAGAAGTCCTAAACGAAACTGGCATGATGAAAGCCAAGCAGCTTGACTTCTCGCCACCAGTGTGGAGGTCAACCTACTAGATGGGGTGAGAGAGTGTGTAGCTATGAGGATGACAGCTTACAAGTGGAGGGCTGCTGGATACTTTAATTAAATGGTGAAACCAAGAGCTTTTCAGCCAGGGGATCTCGTACTAAGGGAAACAGCGGCAACAAGGCACACTGTCAAAACTAGGGCCAAATTGGGAAGGACCGTACGAGGTGATTCGCAGCCTTGGAAATGGAGCTTATAGCCTAAATTACTTGAAAGGAAAATCACTAAGCAGGCCGTGGAACAACGAGCATCTCAAGAAGTATTATCAGTAGACTAACATGCAAGGATTGTGAAATCACATGATGCTTTTTTGTAAACATAGTAGTTATGATGTTCAACTGGTTTCTATAACGTAATGCCTGCTACATGCACACTTTATTGAAATTATTTAAAGGGAAGCCCGGATGGAGGTATGTGATGAGGGTGCTAAGGAAAGGCCAGTCTAGTTGGGACGTCTAGGTGCGCTTACTGAGTCCCCAAATCTAGGCAAGTTAAGTTTCATTACGACATTTTGATTTTTGATTGGTTGGAACGAATCCTACAAACTCCCTTTAATGCATCTAAATCGTTCGACACACAGGAATGAGTAACAAGGCTAAGAAATTGGCTAGCTCAAAATCGCTCTAAGTACCGGTGGTACGTTTTTAAAACCAAAAAATTGTTAAAGCTCGAAATCACCTGACCCTATACTCTACTGTTCAAAAATCGCTTGACACATAGCGGTGAGCAACAAGACCAAGAAATCACCTGACTCTAAGGGCTAGTTGTAAGTTTTTAGAACCAGAAAATGGTAATCACTAGACCCCACATTCAACAGTCCAAGAGCGCTTGACATACAACGAAAAAATGGGTCAGATAGCTCGAAACAGCTCTAAGGTTCGAAAAAGAACCTTCAAAACCAAAATTTGACTAAGGCCCGAAATCATGCTCTACATTCGACATAATCCAAGGGGTTAGGCGGAAAGTAACAAAACTCATAAATTGTAACAACCGTGGTTGGGTTCAACAATCATGGTAGGAACCTTCAAAGCTATAAATTAGTTGAGGCCCCAAATTGCAAGACCTAACGCTCTGAAGTTCGACAAAGGAAAGCGATACAAAAAAGCCAGTTAAAAATTGACAAATGAAATACGAAAGTAAAAGTACAACTCGGGCTTGACGTTATCACGCGGGTCGACCGCATGGCATTCAACCTACGCCAGCGTAATCAGGCTCCTACCCGCTGACTGCTAACTATGACGAACGAATATGAAAAGTAGTGCAAAGACGAGCAAATTGACTCTCACACATCGACAAGTGACGCATATAACAAGATAGATATAAAAAAAAAAAGGCTAAACGATAACGATGTTCAACAAGTAGGCGTCTATACCTAAAATAAGGTGAGATTGTCTATCCACATCCCGAACTAGGGAAAAAGCACTAAGTAATAAATCATAAAAAAACGACTACAAATAGAGAGTACAAAAAGTCTACAACAATAAGCTATGTCAACTCGAGTGCGAAGTCCCTTCGCTCTCGCCTGTGTACCCGAATGTCTTGGATTGGGGGACTCCACTTTCTTTCCATTTGCATTGCACCAAAAACCTATCAAAGCCTGAGGGATCGATAGTAGGGTACTTGGAAGATATAAACTCCTTGGTTAATTTGAGGGAAGCCGCTATCGCCTTCCCCTCGTACGAATGCAAGGTCGTAGCATAATCAAATGACGATTTGTATCACTCTACAAATGCCTCCAGATCCTTAGCATACTCCCCGGATGCCTTATATCATTCCACCACCTCCTCGAGAGCTCGAGCCAAA
Source organism: Fraxinus anomala (assembly GCA_903798345.1). Lineage (NCBI taxonomy): Eukaryota > Viridiplantae > Streptophyta > Magnoliopsida > Lamiales > Oleaceae > Fraxinus > Fraxinus anomala. Next base: position 901 of record CAIGRN010112379.1, on the reverse strand, counting down.
ACAAAGCGCAAATTATCCATCTCTGTCTCTTGCTCATGAGCTCGAGCCTCTAAAGCCTCGATAGACTTCTTTAAAGAAGAGGCTTTCTTCTTGTAATGATGAGATTCCTTTTACTTTTCTTCTGCAAGGGTTTTCAGCTCCGACAATTGACGTCGGCTCGACTCAACCAACCTAGCCTGAAAAGCCACAACCTAAAGGAGAAAAAATGACAAATATCTATTAGGCATGAACAAAGGAATAAACAAACAAAAACAAAGAAGGATGGTAGGAAGTCAACCCTTTGAGTGTAGACTACTAGAACTCTCTCAATGTCCCCAGTACTCCTCCCGACGATCGCCTGGGCACGAGCAGGCGTAACCAAGGATATGAGTATTCTCATCTCTCGGTAGCTGATAGGAATATAAAATGTATATTTTTTCCTCCTTATTTTATGTGCTCATATGATTAATCAATGTCAAAATATACTCATTACATTCATATTTTGATTTAGGTGGCAATTCTATGGATATAGCGTAATTTGGAAGAAATATGTGGAAAAAGAGCAAAATGAAAGAAAGCGAAAGTTCAAGGACTAAAGTGCAAATACTCAAAAGTTATGTTGAACCTCACAACGAAGATTTGAGAGTGTTAGAGGTCAATTGGATGAAGAAAGAAGTCAAAGGGATGAAATATCGTCAAAATAGGATCACACATCAATTTCCAATCGAAAAGTTATGCATCGAATTTTCAGTCTCAGTTTGAGACCCATTTTTGACATGGCAAATGAACGAATTGGAAGATAATATCTGAAGAAAAGTTGTATTCCTTTGAGTTATCTTTCTAACACATCTTGAATCACTTCAATCAGATAGCGGGAGAGAAAGATATGACCAAAATACTGAACACTGTCTGGCAAAGAAAA
>CAIGRN010112377.1:44742-71966 GCA_903798345.1 Fraxinus anomala | reverse complement strand
TGATGAATATGATAGTCAAATGTTATATTCAATCAATCAAAGTGTTTCAATGAGAATATAAAGAAATAAATACAATATACGTTCAAAAATCTTCATAGGAAATATCTTTTTTTAATGGATGATTGTAATAAATTAAGTACTAAGATAGAGATGAGAAACTTTGATAAATATAATGATTTTACAAGTTTAGTTCAATCAATCAACATTTCAATAAGAAGAAGAAGAAGAAAAATTTATACAATGTAAGTATAAAAATCTTCTTCAAAAATATCTCTCTTTCAATGAATAATTTNTTAATGGATGATTGTAATAAATTAAGTACTAAGATAGAGATGAGAAACTTTGATAAATATAATGATTTTACAAGTTTAGTTCAATCAATCAACATTTCAATAAGAAGAAGAAGAAGAAAAATTTATACAATGTAAGTATAAAAATCTTCTTCAAAAATATCTCTCTTTCAATGAATAATTTGTGATAAATTAAGTATTAAGAGAGAAATTAGAAACTTTGATGAATATGATATTTACAAGTTTGATTCAATCAAAATTTCAATATGAAGAAGTAGAAAAAGTTTATGCAATGTAAGTGCAAATATCTTCTTAAAAAATATATCTTTTTTTAAAATTGATATAGATAAATTATGTACAAAAAGAGATGAAAAACTTTGATAAGAGAAATAATTCAATAAGTTTGATCCAATAATTAAAATTTTTGCTATGAAGAAATGAATATAAAAATGTAAATTCAAAAAATATTTTTCAAATGAAAATTTTTGATGAGTAGATTTTCAAAAATTATTTTGATCTAAAGTTTTTCAAAACTAAATGATTTGATAATAATAAATGAGATGAAAAATCAATATAATTTTAAGTAAAAAAAAATCTAAATTGAATGCTCAAAAGTTGTTAAAATGAATGACAAGTGAGTTGGTATTTATAGAAATAAAAAACATCAAATTTTCTGTCAAATCGGATGACCGGTCATGTCGACGGTCAATTTTCGAATGACCTATATAACTGTTTGTACAGGAAAAATCAAATGTCAGAACGATAAAAAATTTAATCGTTTGAGACATCCGGTCGACCGGCCAAAGTTGACTTTTTTTTTTTAGAAATATGATCTAAGTTCAAGTACACTTTGAAAGATCAATTTTACTTTTTTGTCCCTGTTGACTGCCAGTCATTTTTTTAGATATGATCTAAGTTCAAGTACACTTTGAAAGATCAATTTTACTTTGGATAAAAAATATTTTATACAAGTGATATGAAAACTTTGAAAGATCAATCTTACTTTTAATCAAAAATATTTTATACAAGTGATATGAAAATTACTCTTCGTGCACAAAATGATTTTTTAGTTATTGTCAATCATTATTAAAGATCAAAGTGTTATACATTTACATATGATCTCGAAAGTTTAGTCTTTGATCTTACTTTGAAGTTTCTTTCATGTTTGGCTCTTAAACTCTTGATCATGTCTTCATGAGCCAGATTTGATAGTCTTGATTTTGATCTTTTAAGCTCTCGCTTCGAACGATTTGACTTGAATACTTAACTTTTACTTTGATCTTCATTTCAAGTCTGATTTATGATGTGTTGATTTTGGCCATACATGATTGATTTTAACTTTGAACTATTATTACTTAAAATCAATTGTTATAAATAATATTAATCTTATTTGTTATGATCAAAACATTAAGGATGAAATCAACCATAAGTCAACAAAGTTAAAAGTGGATTCCATTGACACACGGATACAAATGATTGAATGTTCCATTTTTGATCTATATGACCAAAATAATATCAAAATAAGTCTTATTCCCAATAAATTCAAAGTTGGTTATGTGTTTGTCATTTTGTTCGTTTCAAAATTTGAACAAAATTATGTGCTATCCACCAACCAACTGCAATCCCCTTCCTGCTCCGATGATGGGGACTATTTATGGAAAACATTGACAGAGTTCATCTAGTCCAAATTTTTTTAAATATAATTAAACAATCAAACACAGACTAATACAAGCACATATGAAACTATAAAAGGAATAGAGAAATCACAAGAAAAGTCTTATGAGCATATGACATTAATAAAGCGGATTCATCTGCTTTTTTTTTTTTTTATTATTATTATTATTATGCTATCATCAATTGTTCCACTTGGGACAAGATTTTATTTTTGGAATGTTTTATGAGTTGTGAAGTTTTGAAAATATATATTTATTTCATTGAAACTCCAATGGCCAACAAAAATACAATAGAAATAGTTGATAAAATTTTAAGAGATATCTTGGACAATTCAAAACCATTTGGTAAAAAAAAAAAAATTGTATTCAAAGGAGATTTTCGCCAAGTATTATTGTCCCAAGAGCATCAAGACAATAAATAAATTCACCAAAATTTGATTAGATTGTATTTTTGAGAGAAAATGAAAAAGTTGCAACTACTTGATCCAAGGTGGTAATTGAGCAGTATCTTACATAGGGGATGATTTCATCAACTTACCAAAGACAATTATATGTCGCACTTTCTCGTAGAGTTTTAATGCAAACAACAATTTTTTTGGTAGAAGTAGAAAAAAATAGCGTGTGCAAAAAAGTGTTAATTGTAATCAAAATATTAAATTTTAGTTTATTCAACATTTTCACATTATATACATAACTTCATAAAAAAAATTGTTTATATATTTATTTTTTAATAATTTTAATTTTTCCTTTAAAAATATCATTTACCTTAATTACTTTCAAAACCAGTATTAATACTTCAAAATAATTACGCATATCATTCATCCAATACATACATGTCTTACTACTAGTATGTATACGAATCTGTATACATTTAAGTGGTAATAGGCATTTATGTTTTGACTTTTGGCAGGACAAATAATTTTTTAGTTTAACTGTTAACGAAACAAATTTATATCTATTTGAATGGAGGATGTCTTTTACGTTAGTTTTCTCTTGTAATTTTATGAACTTTAACATTTTTATTTACATATAGGTTTTACAATAATAATACATTATGTTATTTAATATAGTCATATCATGGGTTCATATTTAGAGAGTGAACTTGCCAAAGTTTCGGAATAAATGATAATGAATTAGGATTTTGGACACTTTGAATTCGTGAACGGCTGTAAACATCTCTACTTGTCATTTGAAAAATTAAAACTTAAGGACACAAATGTAAATAAACCTTCAATTATTTTCACACGTACACTACCTCGTTAAATACATGGATGTAAATAAACCTTCAATTATTTTCACACGTCCACTTGTCATTTGAAAAATTAAAACTTAAGGACACAAATGTAAATAAACCTTCAATTATTTTCACACGTACACTACCTCGTTAAATACATGGATGTGTTATAAACTCATGTTCGATCGTTATACGTTATGTCATAAATGTTTTAATGATCAACCATGCATATCAAGCCATCCATAAGTATGCATGAAATTTCATTAAATAAAGAGTTTTTCAATATCAACTTGACAAGGAATAATTTTTAAAAATGATATGTATCCCAAATATTTTTGGGAGATGTATGTCTATGCCATAAAAGTGTGAGTGAGAAATGGGGGCATGGGGGACTATACCCGACCAATGTCAATGTTTTATGTTAATATTAATGTTAATCACTTTGCGGTACCACTGGTAGAACGAATCAGATTCCAAATAATAATTTCTCACTACATTCTGAGCGATATATCAAATTGAGCTCACAACATTAGTGTCATTTTTTTAAAAGAAATGAAAGGAAATGGAATACATAATAGAAAAGCTATGTATTTTAAGTAATAAATATATCATAACAATATATCACGTGCATGAGGTTTGTTTATTCGGCGTTAGCTCATTCCACGTTATTACTATAATTTCAGATGATGAGAACTAGATGATGCGAGGCGACCTCTTAAGGCAAGATTGATTCAACACTGTCCGAATTGAATATTTTATTCATATGCTAATAAGATCATTTGAATTATTTTAAATAAACTATGTAATTTTCGTCCGCAATTGTTTACGATTTTATAAATTTCGCGAAATTATGATATCAATTATGTTTAATTCATGTTATTAAATTTTATCCAATTTGATATATTTATTTCTTAAATGAAAATTAAATGCTAACACTCATAAGTTTAGAATTTTCTAGACTTGGGATATTACACCCAGGGTTCAATTTTCCAAGCTTTAAATTTTGAAAGTGAAATTTTTTAAACCGTTAATCAAGTGTCGACGGGTTTTATCAAATATTGATGATTAACCCTAGACTTAGACCGAGCCCGTTACACTTCGATCAATTAATCTTGTTCTCTCGATTAAGGGATAAGGGTGACAATTTCAAGCCAATTGGTCGGCTTCGATCGGATTTCATAACTGTGGATTTTAAACAAGGTCTAATTATATAAATAACCATAAAATTTGGGAAATTTTGAAAAATTGGGTAAAAAGTATTTTTTTAATCAAAATTCAGTTAATCGAATATAAATCATCGTAATTATTGTCATCAAATTTGTTTATATGGAATCCCTCCCCTCGTTACAATTCATGTCTATCACACCCACTCTCGTTCTGACAATTCACTCCTACCATTACTGTTAAGATTTTTTCCATTTGCAACAGTAGCCACCACACCAACAACATTATCAAAATTTTTTGCGTTGACCCCAAAAAAGGTACATCCAACGTGGCCAACATGTTTCAGTGCCTCTCATGTCCACACAAGCCTTGTTTCTGCACATTGGACAAATCGTTAGCCACACGTGACCTCCTTTATCGGGGTAGAGTTGGCTGCGCGCACTCTGACGATCAAATCAGTTCAGGAATAAAATATGAATGTGGGAAAGCTTTAGACATGAGCCTCCAATATAAAAAAAGATGTTAGATTTAGGGAATAACAAATGGAACAATGATACGACAAAGTTATAGTTTAAGAGTCTAAACTTGCACTACCTTTCAAATGGTATTAAGTATGAGCTTTTATAGTAGAAAAATGATGAATGAGGATCGTTGGATGAAGAGACATGGGACCTCATCCATGCGACTTTATCTTATCAATCAATCATAAGTCATGAATTCTAATACTACTTTAGCATCCATAATGCCTAGCTTGTGGCTTTGGGCTTGACAAAATAGGTTGACAGTAGATCAACAGTTTCTGGACAGGTGCACCCATTCGACCCCTGCAACCATCTCCTGGCTGGATTGCAAAACCTTATCTCATATCTAAAAATGGTATAGCATGCCATGTTTCTAACGTAGCTATGTCACTTTTCTAATTATTTCACCAAAAAAGAAAAAAGGAAAAAACAATAACTGATAAATATTAGTTTATGTAGTTTTCATAGGCACACCGTGAACTTCTTAAAGATTTTTGAGATAAAAAAAAGTATCATAGTAAATTTACTTATAATTGCAATTGTAAAATCAAATTTGTAAAAATTATACATTTGATTTGTAATAATTTCAATTCTTTACAGTTTTGTTACGTTAAATTTTGAATTTTGAAATTTACCTCTCTGTTGAGATTTCCTATATTTTCAAGATTATTATACTGATTTAGAAAGTGACATATTGTTCTACTTTTTAATTAAAAAGGTCAAACACGATCAATTTCTAATAAGACAATCGATCTTTGGGTAAACTTTCAATTTACTTATAAGAATTTATTCAACTAATATTTAGATGTTATTTATTATTATTTTGTTAAATTTGAATTAAGTTTCATGATATAGAAAGTGACACGAAATGTCATTTCAATTTGCATATAAGAATTTATTTTCTTAATTATTATAGCACCAAGTTGAAAATCTTTATGAGAGAGAGATAAAAAGTACAGATGGCAGAAAGTACAACCTATTTTTGTCCAAAAGAGAGAATAAATTACAAGCAAGGATTCGTTTTCGGTTCACGGGAATCTCGGCCCAAAAGTGTACCCCATTATCTTTCCTAGTTCAATGGACGACACTTTTTCTGTCTACGTTGATCTTATGAACTCTGTTATGTGTACAGAAACTGTTGATCTATATTACTAGAGAACTTTGCTACGTGTACAAAAAATTTGTAGTCTTCAACTTATTGCCCAATTAGCGAGTCAGTCTACATATTTTAAACATGAGCAAAATAGTCGGGAATGACAAAATGTCCTGCCTTGCCTTGAATGGGACAAGATTCTTGATTTAGTTGGGGAATTGGGACGGGGGACAGGAACGTGGTCCTAGACTCAAAACACCCCGACTCTTATTTCATATTTTACTCTGCCCCTGTTTGGCGTCTATTTTATTCTCATTCTTCATTTTAACCACACATTTTTCAAATAAAATAATATTACACACAAATCTAAAATTTTTTATCACTTTTCCACCACACCATTCCCCATCAATCACTATTCCAAAATTTCTCATTCTCATAAAATGGGTGTCAAACACCCTCTATATGTTCTTAAACTTAAGCATACTTGAAAAAATAAAAATAAGTAAATGCATAAATGTACGCAGAAAATGATGATATTTTAAGTCATGTCTTGTCCCCCGAAAACTCCCTGTAGATATAGAGGATAGGGAAGATTGCTTGGTCCGACCCAACTAATTATCGTCCATAAAAATAGTCTCAATCTCTCGTTATACTTGTATGATTTAAATCTTTGTTAAAATATCATGAACTTCACATATTTAACTTTACAAAATAAAATTTATTTTCTACTTTTGTCGGTGTTTAAAAACTTGAAGCGAAAGATGTTTCCATTCGGTCCAATCACGATTTAGCTAGTCACTTTTCGTGTATATAGAGATTGTTTGTATAATTATAATTTAAAGTTGAGGATGCACTTACTTGTTCAAAGAATTTGGGGATTAACTTACTATTTGGGTAGTAGATTGAGGACCAATTCTGCAATTTAAGATGGGTCAAAAGGTGTTCTAAAACCAGCAAAAGTGGAGAAATTGAAGAGCAAAACCAGGGAGGAAATATGGTGGAAGTCAAACCCCACGGCGCAACCTGTTTTTTAATATTCAATGTCTTCTAACGGTCTTCGCTTACCTTTTTGTAGCTCACAATAGTAAATCATTGCATTTTTAGCTTATTATTACATCCATTAGGCTAAGACAACCGACCAAATTAATTTTAATAATAAAGAGAATATCATTGTATGACTTACGATATATGTTCTTATTATCTAAATCTCGTATATTTTATAACTCGTTTATTCAAGTCTAATTTGATTAGTTAGTATGAAACATTCATTCACTATTCAAATTGGAATTCATTTATGAAAATCTCGACTTTTGTACTTGGGCGAATTTATGAGATTCTTTTGATGATCTATATCAAGCTACATTTTTAGTAGTATAAATATCTTACTTATTTTGATCGAACATTTGTTAAAATATGCTGCTCTAAAGTCTAATTCATAAAACTCATTTATTGTTCTTTTTTTAGAACGAACTTATCTGTATATCATACTTATAAATAAATTTTTAAATATCTTACTTTAAAAAGCTTATAAAAAAGTTAAATTCCATTTAAGTTGAATTATTGGTAATTTATTCTGGCGAATCAATACCTAAGATTCCATAAAACATTATTTATTTTATTTAATACATTTTAATTTATTGTAAGAAATTTTTTTCTTTAAAAAAGTTAATAAAATAAAATAGCTATTAATATCATGTTTGATACTCATTCTTTTAAAATATATTTTTCTCTCTTATTTTAACTACATATTCTCTAATAAAATAATATTATACATAAATTTAAAATATTTTATTATTTTCTAACCTCCATTAAAATACTATTTTAATTCATTTTTTCTTTTAAGTATAACGTGGCTCAAACTGGTGTAAACATGGAAGTTCGAGAAGGAGTAGCCCTTTCTGGACAATTAATTTCAACAGACGCACATTATAAAAACACGCACAAATTCGGTTTTTTTCCTCCATTTCATTTGGTTTGAAAAGAAACAGCTAAGATTCAGATTTAGAGAGGGAAAGGAAATTCAATGGGGTCGCAGAGTAATTATCAGATGAAGGTGGTCACTGGAGAGTTCGGATACGTACTGGAAGATGTTCCTCATTTGACTGATTACATCCCCGATCTTCCTGTAAGTATCTATTGATTTTTTGTGTTTGTGATAGTGATCTTGATTTCTGAATCAATTGTGTTAATCAAACGATGTTGATTTTGTGAAACTTTCATCGAGTAACAGAGGAATGCGAGTACAAGCGTCCAGAAGTGGATGTGTGTGTTTGTGCTAGTGATTTTGATTTCTTGAATCAACTGTGTATCTGTGTTGATAAAATGAATGATGATTTTGATTTTGTGGAATTTTTGTTGAATAATGGACAAATGGAAATTCGAATATCCTACCTCTGTTCTTTTGCTTCATAAATTCAGCAACTCTAGAGTGCCTTTGTTCCGAAAGCCTGGTGAGTTGCTTCTTTTAAGAAAGCCAAGGCAGTCCTTTTCTTACTCATGGTAGTTTGTTTTGGACGGCTAGCTATATATATTAGGAGAATGCTGTACCCATGGGACTATTTTGATAATTGGTAGACCGGTCTAGCTTCATTGACTTGCAGATATAACATGGTACTAGAAAGGCCAAAAAAGAAGATTATGATTAGGAAATACAGAGGTACCGCATCTACATGGTAGCATATGAATAGAAGTACATTTATGTTGAGATTATATATGTGCTCATTTGAGTGAAGTTACAAGTCAAAGGATCAACCAACTGTACTTTACATGTCAAAGTCTACTGAGACTTTTCCCCATTTTGTTTAGGAAGTTGATGTGGTAAGATAACTTATTATAACTATTTATTGAAAGCAATAGGAAATTCGTATGAACTAGCTAAATCGAGATGATAAATATCAGTCACATGAACAGAATTTCAGGATTGGATACAGATTTTTAAGATGCACATATTCCTTCGGAGAAACAATCAGGGAATTTGTGACATAATAATTGCATCATTTTAAACTAGGCCTTGCTTTGAGGGATATTACTTCCTTGGCAGCTCAATTTATGTATACTTCCATTTCTTGGGCTCCCTCTCTGGAATCAAACCCTAATTCTCCGTTACTAGTCACCACCATGATAGGCTTTACCTGCTCGCACATTCATAGCACAAGAAATTACTGCATAAATGCATCATACACTCATCAGCAATATATCGCAGGATTCATAAAGACAGGGACTTTTACGATTTAGATTGAACATATTAGGTGTTAAATCCACTTATAATAGTTTGTGATTTGAATGGTGAAAACTCTTGTACTTTTGCAAATCTGAAGGACTGTACTTCTTACACATTTAACATTGTTCACCAGTCAAATTGATTAGGCATGCCACTTGGATGAGTATCTGCGTGCAGAATAAAATTAATTGTTCATTCAAGACTTTAGAATGAAATTTTCAGCAGCATATCTGAGAAAGTGCCATAGAACCCAAGCAAAACCAATTAAGAAATGCTAGCAAACAAAACAATAAAAATAAGTAAAGCATTTATTTAATGCTATTTTTTTTTTTTTTTTTTTTACTTTAAACTGCTTGTGAAGGGATGATTCTAGATGTTACGTTGAAATCCGCAAGCGTATGAGATCATTGCACAAGTAATAGAAATAGTGAGTTTCGAATTTATCATTCTCACGAGGAATTCTCACGAGGAATAATGTTTAAAATATAGTTTAATAGTTAGTATTAAATTCGAGTTAGTGGTGATAGTAAAATAGCTTTGATTTGTTTGTTATTTATTTTAATTCTACTCTAAAAAAATGATAAAAAGTGATTAAATCTAATGTGAGTGCTTGTATTAGATTCATGTATCCCCTGTTTTCATCTATTTCAATTCTCAATAATCATCCCATTTAATTCATGTATTTTTGACAACCAATAAAGCTAATATGTTAAATGTTCTTTTCCAATATACATCAACATATGACTAATACGAGACGATCATATTCTTAGTCTGAATTCATATAAAAGTGATGCATTTAGTTTAGATTATCATAAGATTGCACGTGTGAAAGAGATTATTACTAATTCTAACTACACATGTTGATTTTACCACTTTCTAAATTCATTGCGAGTATTCTTACATTACAACAAGCAATTAACTACTTAATTAGTGGTTAAGCAATAAATAGTGCAATGGGTATGTAAAATCAATTAAATAATAACACGAAATTTCTAAATTAAAGTCTTGAATTGAAATAAATGAAAATAGGGTTCAAGCATTTATCCAATATAATTGAAAAACCTAGCCAACCATCATAATTATTAAATTATACAAGAAATAATGAAAAGATATCACCCAAATAGAGAAATAATGGAGAAATTGGAAAAATTCAATTTCTTGGCTTGAATCTTGACTTCGGATTAAGGATCTTCAATAGATTTGTATAATTTGGCTTTGATTGATGAATTGGTCTCGTTCTTCGCTTCCAAAATATGTAGAATATATGAATTTTAGGTCTCAAAAGTTCTAACTACGTTCTAGACGGATTATGGTATTTAAAGGATGCTAAAAAGATTGCATTGAATTGTTACCAAAACAAAAATAAGAGGATGTGTGTGCTTCCTCTGCAGGCCTAGATTTGTCCGAATAGCTTTCAGTATTTCTGTCATAACTTTTTCGGCTAAAAATTGATGTATAATATTTTGACTATATTTCATCCATTTGACTTATTTCCTCGTCTAATTGATCCATATCACTTTCGAAACCTTCATCGTGATGTCCGATACAATGTTTGGGTATCTGCATTTTAGTTCCCGAAATTTGGATTTACTTCATTTTATCCATTTTTCGTTGTTTCTTCCAATTCTTCGTCCAAACATGAGTTTTTCCTAATAAAAGCAATAAATAACAAATAAGGCACTAATCCGCCCAGGTGATAACAAAGTATCATCATAATAAGTGTAGAAACTACACTTGTCACTAGAGTGGACACGGGAAATGGAGAAAGGTGTATTTTCATGCTTAATACACATATTTCCATTGAATTTATGAGCTTCTTGTAGCTTAGCTATTCATTTTGATGTTTGGTTTTCCGGCAGACTTATCCCAATCCATTACGATCCAATCCTGCATATTCCGTTGTCAAGTGAGTTACTTTTTCTTACACCAAGCTGATAATAGTAGTGCTTGTCTCGTTAGCCATCTGTTAATATTTTCAGAACCTTGATTATTACAAATGACTTACGATGTTTACTATGATTTCAGGCAGTATTTTGTTGACATGGATGATTCTATACCTCAAAAGGTTAGCTATAATTTTCAACTTGTTCAATGTTACAGATCTACAGGTCTCATTTATTAATTTCTTTTCTTGTTTGGGGAGAAGGGGCTACGAGGACCATACTTGCCTCACCACACTCTTCTTTCGTGATGCATGTGTACGTGGATGTAATCATGAATATGCAATAAAAACCACATAATGTATGAGCTATCTGTTAGCTGAAATGGGCTTATGCAATGATGATATTACCACAGAAGAAAGCAAAGATGTCCATTCTACATTAATTTTGAAAGACAAAAAAGGGATAATTTTTCACTGGCAACTTTCTTAAATGTTGCAGTATGAAACCATTGTCTTCGTGTATCTGAGTTCTAATTGACATTGCTTATATATTAAATGCGAGGCTATTGACTAGTGTATGTATGTGTTCTTTCTGTTTATTTGATGAGGCTAGCCTATGAGTCAGTGTCTAGAGTACTCCTCATTCGTTTAAGAATTACGAGTTTCATATTCCACACCACCATATATTTCCATTTGGACTTGGAAAACTCCTCATTCGTTTAAGAAATACGGGTTTCATATTCGACACCACCATATATTTCCATTTGGACTTGGAAAAATCAGAACAAGTAATTCCATGTGCCTTTTAAGGATCAACCATTGAAGAAGTTGATTAACTCTTTTTATTGGTCTCTGCAGGTTGTTGTTCACAAGAACACTCCAAGAGGGGTACACTTTCGACGAGCCGGACCTCGTCAAAAGGTGTGTCCTCTTTTTCTTAAGTTCAGGATATTGATGTGTATGCAATGTCACTGAACTGTTTCCGTATTGCACAGGTTTATTTTGCTTCAGATGACGTGCAAGCTTGCATCGTAACGTGTGGTGGTTTGTGTCCTGGGCTAAATACAGTGATCAGGGAGATTGTACATAGCCTTGATTATATGTATGGTGTTAACCAAGTTCTCGGAATTGATGTAAGTTGGAGGTGCATTCACTTTGAAGTTGATTAGTATTATCATCTGAGTTTTATGTTAGCACTTGGTACCAAACACTGATAAAAACATTTGGTCTCCGCTTGGCAAATTTATAAACCATTTATAAATTGGTCGAACTTCATTTTCAACCACATATTTCAATAGACCCACAAGTGCTATTCAGTTATTCCTCATTCATTTCTATCTATTTATAACAAATCCTCAAGGATATGTTTGATGTGGAAACAACGAATCAAATTCCAAGATTTTATAGTTCTAAATAGATTGGTTTCTGTCCTAATTTAATTGCTAAAAATCTGGTCATTAAGGTCTAATATCTCCTAAAGAGGTTTTTGCCTATTTCTTTGTACAGAATTAGTTCCCTAAATTAGTGGTCATTGTACTCTATAAATTATAAATGTTTATTAAAAAAATACAAGTCAGAAATTCAATTCATATTCGTCTAAAAGGTATCAGAGCTTCGGAATTTCTTCTAAGACAGTCCGGTATTTTTCTTTTCTCACTTCTGTGTAGTACCAGCTGATGATTTTTTTACCCTAAAATACCTTGTAAGTTTTCTTTTATCGCGATGCTATCTGCTAATATGGTATCTCTTTTCTGTAGGGAGGTTACAGGGGTTTCTATTCTAAGAATACCATTACTTTAACGCCAAAGGTTACAAATGACATACATAAACGTGGTGGGACAATCCTGGGAACATCTCGAGGCGGCCATGATACCATGAAGATAGTTGACAGTATTCAGGACCGTGGAATTAATCAGGTAAGGATGAAATTTTACTTATATGATTCTGTGAATCGTCTTTACCAATCTTTTTAATGTAGTCCTCTTTAACATTTAGAACTATTGTTATGGCATACAATAGGCTACAGTTCGGCTCTGATTATCAGTATTACTGGTTCAGGTATATATAATTGGAGGCGACGGAACTCAGAAGGGGGCTGCTGTAATCTATGAGGTATCCTTATTTATAGATGATTGCACCCACCTTTCATAACTTAAAGATGCCTCCAAAACCTAGGAACTATTCCCTCGTGCTCTTCACTGAAGGGCACTGTTATAGTAGCTTCTTGTATCTATTATGTATTTCTTATGCTGGTTGCCCCATAAGTGTCCTATACTATTAGAGGATTCATATTTTGTCAATCATTTTCCATACTTGATCCTCAACCACCTTTCAAAGTCCATTTCTTACCAACCTAATTTGTGAAGTTATTCTTTTGCTGGCACTTTTATTGAAACTTCTAGCTTCTATTGACTGCTTTAGCATTTTTAAGCTTTCAGTTTTCCAATACTTCACGTCTTCAATTTCTTCAATTATGTTTTATAAAATTGAGTATATAATTGGATTCATGATGATACATACTTTTAATTTGCATTATTATTCCAGCGAATCTTTGTATTAGTTTTCTGTTAACTTGTTTAATTTGTTCAGGAAATTAGAAGGCGTAATCTGAATGTTTCTGTTGCAGGCATCCCCAAAACAATTGATAATGACATTCCGGTATCTTTCATCCTTTATTTATTTTTGAATGGACTCGTTCTTTGCTCAAATTCTTAGTCTCTGAACAAGTAATTAGTAGGACGATAAAGAAGAAAACCACCAATATGCTTTTGAAATGACTTCCTAACTTTCGAGTGTCAACTTGAGTAGTTTTCTTTGCCTAATTGTCAAAACATCTGTATTCCAGAGATGAAAATATGAAGTTATTCTAACAAAAATCAAACTTTGTATGAAATAGAACTTGTGTGAGCTCCATTTTCTTTTTGAGAATTCATTTTGGAATAGTAGATTGATGAAAAATGTATGGTTAAAAATTAAAGAAAAGTGTTGGATTTGCATATTATTTTATTGAAGAATGTGTGGTTGAAAAGAAAAGAGAGAAAAATGTATTTTGAAAATAATGGGGATCAAACAAGGGCTAAATTAACTTCTCGGTATATGTGCTGGCATATTGAACTTAATGCTAAACTTGTCTTTTGATATTATTTGCATTTGATCAGTGTATCATAGCATTTCAATTTTGAATTAATGTCTTTTTCTATCATTAGCGACGAGCCTTAATGATGGAGGTCAAGATAAGATAAAGATAGAATTTTAGAAAAGAAGTCAAATTAGAGTTTGATTGCAGAGATTAGATTATATTAGATATGCTATTTTGATAAAGTTCTAGATTAGTTGAATTTCGTTTGATTTGATATTCTTTCAGTTTCTTGCTCTATAAATAGAGGGATTTATTCAATGTAATAGAAAAATTGATTATATGAATAAAAATTGAATTCCTTTGCTCTCAATTCTTCTATTCTTTAACCCTTTTTCTTTCTGTTTGTTGTTCGTTGTCTTGCTATGATACCAAATTGCCCTCAATTCTTCTCTTCTTTGACCCCATTTCTTTCTGTTTGTTGTCTTGTTTGTTAACAAATTATAGGTTCCTGTGTCGCTTAATTTTGCACTGACTTGTCTCACCACTTACCAGATTATTGGCAAATCATTTGGTTTTGTACTGCTAAATGCTGCTGCTGCGAATTTATGGACTTAGATTTGCATTTAATTGTTTTAACAGATTATTGACAAGTCATTTGGTTTCGATACTGCTGTAGAGGAGGCTCAACGTGCCATCAATGCTGCACATGTTGAAGCTGAAAGTGCAGAGAATGGCATTGGTGTAGTGAAGTTGATGGGTCGCTACAGTGGTAAGATAAACCTATACAATACTTCAGTGTTGGAATTAAATAATAACCTGCAATCCATCATTATATTTTGGCTTTGCTTTTTATGTTTCGGAGGAATGGCGTTTGTGATCCATCTTTGTTGTAAAGCATGTAGACATTTCAAGCATGTCCACCTATTTTGAGAAAATGGGTTGTGCTTTAAGCGTTAAGTAGCAAACTTATGATTTTCTTAGAATAAGCAATTTAAAATATAAGAAGTTGCTGAGATCTGATAAACATCCCCTTCTGGCAGCTCTATGAATGGTTCTTACTGTGCAGCATGCGTCGTGTCAGCCACTCACAGTGCTTGGACACTCCCCAAGCCACGTGATGTCCTATTTTCTCTGTGATTTTTAAATTTCTAACACTTGAGGGATACTTTGAGGACATTCCTCGGGCAAGTATTCAACATGGCATGTGCCGTGTCCTATATTAAAGAGTATTAAATAAAGATATTATATATAAATTTAAAATTTTTAAAGAATTTAAATCAACGTGTCCCCGATGTGTTGGTGTCCTACTGTTGAGAAAATAAAGCATTGGACACGATATAAATTTAAAATTTTTAAAGAATTTAAATCAGCGTGTCCTTACTGTTGAGAAAAATCACTTGTCGTCGTATCCATGTTCATATAACTTAATCGGTGTCTTTTCTGTTGGCATTCCAAACTTTCATCGGACCTCTTGGGAATTATAGGCGAAGTATTTATTACAAAGAATGATACTCTGGCTATCTTCTGCCAGCATTATTGAAGTTCACCTCTATCTTTGAAATTATTCATGCAGGTTTTATTGCAATGTATGCTACTCTGGCTAGCCGAGATGTGGATTGCTGTTTGATTCCAGAATCACCCTTCTATCTTGAAGGAGAAGGTGGACTTTTTCAATACATAGAGAAAAAGCTTAAAGAAAATGGACACATGGTTCTTGTGATAGCTGAAGGAGCAGGGCAGGAACTTCTTGCAGCAGAAATCCAGAATGCAAAAAATGAAAAAGATGCTTCGGGGAACAAGCTACTTCAAGATGTTGGCTTGTGGATTTCTCAGAGAATCAAGGTAATCATTATTTAGATGGATGTTTTCATGAGCTGATTGATACCCATATGGTTCTTGATTTTCATTTTTTCCTTTTGCAAGAGGCCCCGGTTCATAAGACTGATACTGATACAATGTGAGTAGAGCGTGTCAAGTAATGGATTAGTAGACTGAAACTAGTATGGTTGGCCCCAATTTTGAAAAGGGCTTAGTTTGTTGTTCTTGTTGACTGATGCAAAAATACCCGATATTGCTGATAATGAATTTGTTCTTTAGGGAGATTTCTTCTCATTCCGATGAAAGTTATAAAACTGAGTTTACTGAAAGCAGCATTATGCCCACTAAATTCTTCATGAAGTCAATTTTCATTTTTGACAGGATCATTTTGCAAAGCTACCCAAAATGTCCATCACTCTTAAATATATAGGTCACTACCATCATCCCTATCTATATGTTCTGCAAAAAACAGTTCCTAACAAATTTATTTGGCAGATCCAACTTACATGATTCGTGCTATTCCAAGCAATGCATCTGATAACGTATACTGCACACTCCTTGCTCAAAGTGCTGTTCATGGAGCAATGGCAGGGTATACAGGCTTCACTTCAGGGCTTGTCAATGGCCGGCATACGTACATTCCTTTCAATGTAAGTCCAATCAATAATAAATCGGGTTTCAGACTTCTGAGATTTAACACTTTGGAGAACTGAATTATCTCTCTTAGATGTTAAAATTCCAAAGTTTGGTATGATACTGAGTGCCTTGTTAGAGTACTAGTGATCTTGTCATCCCAAATTCTAGAGTGCTTTAGAAAAGTAGGCTGTTTTTGTCTGTTAAGTTTTCAGTTTATCACGACAATTTGAGGATATGTCAAGTATTTTTTTTTTTTTTGGTAGATAATTTTGGGTAGCAATGATCTTTAACCTGAAATCGTGTAATGAATGTCCCGAGAATCTATTATGTTTGTATAGAAAAGGAAGATATAGTTGTATGTTGTAGTCATTAAACACAAGGAAACACCCGCAGAAAAATTCTATTACTATCCAGTCTGTCACGTCCCCATGTCTGGAGAAATTATGTGCAGTTTATTGTGCATGTTGTGCAGTTATTTATTTTTACTTAAAGGGCATAATGCCCCATCACCTGCAATACATATGTAAGTGCACTCTTCATTAATTATTTACTTGCGTGGGGGACCAACTTAAAGGTATAATTTCAACCATAACTTAAATTTATAAAAAGTATTCAGTTTAAATGGTTGAGTTACAATGCTTTGTCTTAGGGTTTATGCCACATAGCACCTAACCTTGTTCAAGTACTTGCTATAGACCAAATGTTAATGGTAAAATTAGATTCATTTTCACATTCTTCTTGTGATAAAGCTTTTAGCTTTGGTAGTGTAGTCAATTTTAGCTGACGTGATCTGTTAGAGAAAAATGTGCAACCCAGAAATTCCAGAAATTCAACCATATCTCGTCAGCAGCTAATTTTACATTTTCATAAAGAATCAATCGTTGAGAGACCAAAAAAGGATAATAGAGGGAAAAAAAAACATATTTTCTATGGAGTTAATGAATTTTGGACGCACTGGATTTGTTATTTTGTGAATATAATTTTTTTTTTCTTGCAGCGCATCACTGAACGGCAAAATAAGGTTGTCATAACTGACAGGATGTGGGCAAGGCTTCTTTCTTCGACCAATCAACCAAGTTTCTTGGGGCCTAAAGATGTCGAAGCAGCAAAAAAAGAGGAAGTGCCTCCAACTCAATTACTGGATGATGCGGATGAGAAAACAAAGTAACTAAAAATCCACCTGCATTTCAAATTCCTGGTTTGATATATCCCGTAATGCAACATATTTTATGTTTTAAATTAGAGAAAATTAAACCCCAAAATGTTCCATTTGGATGTATGCAGCAGTAACTATTATTCTGTATCGTCTTTGGATAATAATAATGCAAATGACTCTATTATCATTTTTGGATAATGGAAGTTGTTCGGTTTCCACCATAACAAACAATTTCTTGAAAAGTCCATTTCAAATTGTCGAAGTGACAAATCGTTATCAAGAGTTATTAGATGATAAAATGAAACAAAATTTTGCAATGTGAAAGGAAAGGCCCCAACGAGGAATTAAATGATCTTTTGTAATTTTAATGGATTCTTTTTACATTGTGATATTTGAAAATTGGATGATGGCAAAATTATTCATTAAAATCCTGTATCTTTATTCAACCACCTGCGTATTAATGGAAGAAAACTGGCACTTTCAAGCATAGTTATTAGACCCGACCCGGATAAGGTACTGTGTCTCGGGTTACTAGTTGAATCAATGGATCAGTAATCAGATCGGTGGGTCATTGCATAAAAATCTATATTGCAAAAAATTTTAGGCAAAATTATTATTTTTAGATTATTTTTTACTAATTATTTAGGTCTATAAAATAAAGTAAAATGTTTGATCAAATTTTTATAAAAATAATTTTAAAAAACATATATATGATTTATTGAATACATATAACTTATTATACATAAAAAAACATTGAAGTAGTCTACAACTTCAATGGTGAAGAATACAAAATTTTAAAATGCAATTCTAAAAATCGATAAACTGGTCAAGTTAACTCGGTCAAAGCCGATTTTGACCAAGTTGGATTTAGCAGAAGATCTACTTGCGGATTGGTTGATGAGAGGGGGCCAAAATACTTGGATTTCTATAAGAGAGGAAGAATTTTAAATTGATATTTTTAACTACATAAGCAGCAATACTTCATGATTTCAGAATCTCCTTCCATAAGACAAGGGACATTTTACATGAATTTTATCCTATTAAAGGGGTGCCGAAAATATTTTCTCGCTGGCAAGAGGAAGTGGATTAATAATCAACCTCTGTAGGTGCCCGAAGGATCTGCATTTTGCACGATCCAAGGATGCTCGAGTAGCTTGTGGAGTGGCAAGCGACTTGAAGAATCCCTGACAAGCATCTATCATGGGAATTTCCAAGAATAACAGAAGTTAAAACTCGAACCAGTCCTGCACTTTTCAATTGAAAAAACATGAACCCAAAAAGATTTATACCTGACTAATAAGGTCTTTTGCAGCTGATGAGACTATGGGTTTTGGAGGGAATTTAAGATCCACCTGAACAATCCTGTGCAAATAAACGGGAAACCACATCAGTAATAATTGAGCCAGCTGCTAATATGCAATTTCAGATTTTAAAGTCACTGTTGGGTACTAATTCTTTCCTTAGAACATATAACTGTGACTATTCATTTTAAGGTTCAATGCAATGACAAGTCCGCATAGCTCAAGGTGGTGTTACAGCAGTCATCCACACTCAGTTAACTGGACAAGTTCCATGCGTCGAATAACACTGGAGGATAAAAATTATTACTCAATCCATCCCATCTTGTTAGGGTCTGTTCATAGTAACTCTTTATTCTGTTGATATTTTGAGTAATAGCGGTTGCCTTCTTTATTATGTTATTATTAAAGAAAGAAAGAAAAAACAGTTCACCTCCTATATGTGTCTGAGTGCTCTTTTGCTTCAAAAGGAGGCTCCCCATAGAGAAATTCATAGCAAAGAACACCAAGGCTCCATATGTCCACGTTTGCATCATGCTCCACGCTCTCCACTAAAAATTTAACACCAAACTGTTTATTAGTGCATGGTAGAAATGTTTTAATAGAGAATTGTGGTTGTCTATAAAAAATAATAATAAAATTATTTTCACAAGGACACATGGTCCAAAAAACAATGGGCATCATACAGTGTACAACAATATTGCATCTTCCCCTCCCACAGTATGGATGTATGTCTGAGGACCCTACACACTTTGGACATGCATGCTTTGTCTGGGAGAGGATGGATTGAATGAAGTGTGATGAAAGACGACACCTTTACCTACAAAGCCCTTGAGACCCAGTTACCAAGAAATAGATGACCATATGCGAAATATGAAGACCACCAAGAATCCTTTTCAAAAATGACAAATTAGTAGTATTCATCCATTCATTCATGCTAAGTCTGAATTACTACACCCTAGAAAAATTATGTCTGCAGTGAAGCATACCCATTTCAGGCGGAAGATAATCTAGGGTGCCGCACATGGTGCGCCTGCGGTTAAATGTATGCACCGACCAACCAAAATCTGCAATCTTAAGTTCGCCCTGGCAATTGGAAACATTAGTATAGTGAGATAAGACTGCTGTATTTTCTCCTAATAAACAAACACGGAAATGCGCTAACCTACAAAAGCCTTTATTTACTTACCTGAGCTCCAACCAAAAGGTTTTCAGGTTTAATATCTCGATGAATTACATGCTTTCCATGACAATATATCAAGGCCCGACCTAATGATGCAACATACTGTTGCATGCCCACATATACACAAACAATTACATTCTAGTCAAATTTCCAGAAGCTATGAGTAAAATATTTTAACTAGATAACCAAAGCCATCTGAACATAAAGAACTTGAGATACATAAATGAGTTTTAATTTGAAAAGTTCGCACCAGAGATTAGGAACCTATTTGCAACGTAACAAGTTGGTTGCCAACTTGGTCTTGATAAAAAATTGAAAAATAGAAGAGAAGGAAAACAAAAATGAAGGAAAAAACGGAAAAAACCACTGCAAATTCCCTAGTTCTGAAGTTGGGCAGTTTGGGGGCAGGGAGGCAAGAATTGGCAGTCAGGAAAGTAGGTTTTTCGTTTCTTTTTATTTTATTTTTAAAATTCTCTAATAGAAAATGTCCATTGTTAATTTGCTACGAACTCGAAAGGTGTGGGGGTGGGGGAACAAAATAGTTGTATTGTGAATAGGTTCTGCCAATCTCCGATGCTGTTTTCCCCTATAGTTTTGGAAAATAATAATGTTATATAGCATGTGGCATTATGTGAAAAGTTCAATTAAAGATAAAATTATATAATTTATTTAATTATACCTTTCATTTGATGACACTTAGTGCCACCTAGACTGGTGTTATAACACCAATAGCGCTAAAGAACATTACTGTTTAGAAAATGTAGGAAATCTACAAGATGAAGAAGATAGAGAGATTGAACTGAAAAGTGCTAATAGAGTACTCACAGTAGCAGCACGTCTTTCACTGAAGTATTTGCATTTCTGTAACTCCTTGTAGAGTTCTCCTTTTGCAGCATACTCCAGGATCAAATAAACCCGTTTCTGCATTCATTTTGTTACAGATAGTTATATAAAGTTCTCCTTCAACCACAAACCAAACAAGATGTATCATACCTGATCATAGAAGTAACCATACAGTCGTAGAATGTTAGGATGCCGAAGATGGCTCTGTATTTCAACTTCCCGACGAAGCTGATGCTCAACCTGAGACTGTTTCAGCTGGCTCTTAAACAACACCTTCAGCGCCACAATATGATTGCTCTACTTGAAGGAAAGACAAAGATTTCCAGAGTCAGGAACTAATGATTAGCACTTTCCACAGAGATTTTGGATCTGTTCTTAATGAGATGGTGACTTTGCTAGATTAGGCAATAATGAGATCACTTTTTTCAGTAAATGATGTGGATATATGTCACACTACAGCAAATACTCTAAATATGTCCTCTCTATCAGTCTCGTTTCCTCCCATTGGGCAAACATAATTAATATCAACAAGTATCAAGCCTTCATTGCCATTTACCCATTTTTAATTGCATTACTAGTCACTATGTTCAGATTCCTAAAGGATAATATTAGAATCAGTGGCTATGAAAGATAAAAATGTTCCTCTCTATAACGGCTTAAAGATTTTAGATGAGGTCATTGGACGCAGTGCAAGTGTATAACAACATCTAGAGACCTTGGGTTCAAAATATTGCCACTATCCATAAAGAAAATTGTGCAACTACCAGGATTTTAATAAAAAAACTAATCCAGTCACGTGATGGGGTATGTAAATTAAATAAATAAACGTGGTATGTGGTCCCTCTTTAATGGTTTAAGCTTTTAAATAAAGTGGTTCGACCGATGCTCCACGCTAGTTAATAGCTAATACATCAAAACACTCATTTTGCAAAACTACTAAATCGAGTAAGATTTTAGCCTTTCTTCTGGTGTAATGCTGTGTTGACAGAGTCTCTTTTCAACCAAAATTTTAAAAGATTTAGGCATTTGGTAATTTCTAGATTAGGACTTCTCTCTCTGGAGTTCAAATCTAAAACTTGATTGCCCAAAACTTGATACCATAGATTTTTGTTTGCGGCAGATAAAGTGTGCGAATCCATTCCAACTTGTAGCATTTTGGGCATTGTACTTAAAATCAAGTAATGAGTGAGAAAATTATCGAATCATAAAGTAAATGAAAAAAAGGAATGAAGAGAATTACCCTCTTTTCCCTTGCCAGATATACATGTCCAAACTTTCCTCTACCAAGAGGCTTTCCTATGTCGAAATCATTGAGTGTCCACCGTTTTTTTTCTGCTGCAACACTCTCTGAAGAAGCCTGCAATAGTAATATATCATGATTGCATATATTAAACATAATTTTTTCTTTTTTATTCATTCACAGAAAATCAATTTCATTCTACATGGGATTTTGATGCCTTACAAGAGGATCGTGGGTCTTTTTTTTAGTTCCTATTTGTAGTGCACAATTTCTCAAAAAACAATCAATTTATTGTATATACAAAAATCAAAATAATTCAGGATTATCATAGTAAAAATTGGGTAAACTAAAAGAAACTTTTAACAATGTCTTGTTTCACCAAAAATTTACTTTCATAGCTTACTCTTTCAGCCTTGGAATTGCATTAAATATGAGTCTATATGACACAAGACAATACAAAACCAAAATCAGGAAACCATTCTTTGCAAATCCTAACCCCCACACCCCAACTCAGAAAACCACATTAAAGCAATAATTTTCTTTCCCCTTTACCCAAGATAATCTTTAGAGATCAAAAAGAAAAAAACAATTTATAAAACTTTTAAACAATTAATATTTCCTTCCAAATGCTTACCTACTCAAATCAAATTTTAATGTAACGCCTGAAACAATAACCCCAAAATCAAGAAACCTAATTTTAATTATGGCGGAAAGAACTTTTTTCCATTTTCTAAATTACACGTTATCAAACGGCCTCAGCAACTACAAATAATCAAAATTAAAAAATTATATCTATCAGAAGGAAAAAGAGAAGCACTATATCTTCATTTCTCTGAATCAAACATATTAAATAACCCTAAATTCTTCAAATAATTCCAAAAAATCAAGTTTTTCCATACCGTTTGCTCTTGTTGAGAATCCGCTGCGATCGCCATCGAACAAACACACTCACACACTGAGAGAGAGAGAGAGAGAGAGAGAGAGAGAGAGAGAGAGAGAGAGAGAGAGAGAGAGAGAGTGTGTGTGTGTGTGTGTGTGTATATATATAGATTTTGTGTGTGTGTGTGTGTAAATTTATTGATTCGAATTGAATTGGAAAAGAGGGGGAGAGTTTTTTGGACTTCATCACTTTTGCAACGGTCATATTAGAACAGAAGTTGCCACGTGCTGTACCATAGAATTCGCTTTTCAAATTTATTTTTCATTTTATTATTTTGTTTTAAAGTTCGATTTTTTATTATTATTATTTCATTTTAGATTTAATTATGTGATTAAGCCCCGTTCTTCTTGAAAAATATATTTTCAAATAGTAGAGTAATGGAAAATATGTAATTAAAAAAAAATTATTTATGTGTAATATTATTTTAATAATAAAAAATTTGTGGTTGAAAAGAAAAGAAAAAAATGTATTTTAAAAAAAATGAGAATCAAACAAGCTTGTAACAAAGTATAACTAATAATTCTATTGACAGGACAAATGTTTGAACATTTATCGTGATTTATTAAGTTATTCATTAAATAATAAATGAAAATAATTCTGCATTTTTCATAATTTTTATGCCATCGAAAATAACTTAACACGATTAAGCAAGCAATTTTGGAATGTAAAATTGAAATCAACTGAATCGATTTAATTTTGGATAGTGCGTCTTGAAAATTCTATATCGACTCTGCCAATAGTTGTCTTAATTAGAGTCGATAGTGAACTTCTAAAATAAGTCGCATTTAGTTAAAATTTGATTAAAATCAAAATCAAAATCAGCACTTAATTTTAAAAATAAAGAGTTCTTTATTCTTAATTATTATAAATCAATAAATAAAAATAATTATGCATACCATGAAAATTTATAGGAATTAAGTTACTCTCATTTTTCTTCACCGCGGGAAAAAAATGCATTTTTGAATTGTAATATTTTAGAGAATGTCTGGTTAAAAAATAAGAAAAAAATTTAATTTTACGTGTAATATTATTATATTGAATAATGTGTGATTGAAAAAATAAGAAAAATGAAAATATATTTTTTGGAGAATGAAGCTGAATGGGAAGCACAAGTGAATGTACTATAACTAATGAAAAAGAGATAGATGGTCATTAGTGCACATTTTCTAGGAAATGTTATGGCTGCACTTTCCAAAAAGAAGAAGCAATGTTCAATACTCTCTATCATTTTTTCCCCTTATTTCTCTTGAAAAATCAAGCAACCATTTATTATTTCAATTTACTACGAACAAATTCTTTATTATTTTTATTAGTATTTGCGATCAAAGCAATTCTTAAAAAGCATGTAATTGATATATGTAGAACACAAAGTCAACATTTATTGGGGATTCAATTGCATTTGCTAAAAATGAAGTTCAAACTTTGACCTTTTTTTAAATTTGTTTTGATAGCTTTACTGCGAAATTTCTTTAATTTCTCCTTGAAACGCTTCTATGTAATATAATGTTGTATGTAGATATTCTTTCATTTGAATTTCAGGAATATTCGTTTTTATAGTTCAATGTGGTGATTTTATTATTTGATTTATGGATTTATTTTTGTTTTCTAAGTGGTGATCAAAATGTTGACCTTGAATTTTGGACCTCCAACTTGGACAATAGATCATATGCCCTTCCACGTCCACGTAAGCTCAATTTTTGCACACTTGGACAAACGGTTATCCACACGTGGCTTCCTTCGATGTTTATGGAGTTAGTCACGCTCACTCCAACGGTCAAGTTAATTGAAGTAGTAGGTATGGATGTGAGAGGTATTTTAGACACGAGCTTCCAATAAAAAAAGAGGTCTGGCTTTGGAGAAAATTGTGATAATAACAATATGGATAGCAAAGTTGTAGTTTGGGAGTTTAAACTTACATTGTCTTTAGAATGTCATATTGTGTGAGCTTTTATAGTAGAATAGGAAGATTATTAGTTATGGGATGGAAGTATACGTTGCATCTTTCACACGGTTGAGGTTTCTTGTCAATGACATCAATCAACCATAAGCATTTAATGTCAATACCATTTTATTACCCATAATATTCACAATGGCTTAGACTTGATCTAATAGCTGGATAGGACGATGGTAGCAGTAAATTGTCACATCTTAGTGAATAATTCCTAACGTATTTTGATCTCCTGTAGGGCCCTCCTTCCAGCCTCTCATGCCATGAGGGTTCAATTCTATGTAAGGGGTCGACTCAACCAAATGGATTTGATTTTACATACAAGTTCAACCTCTTTATGGGGGTTTAATAAAACTGTCTCTTGAGAAGAGTAATGTGGAGTGCGGGACGAGGTTCGACTGCCACATAGGATCTTATGGGACCTCATGGGACCTCATCAGACGAGATGTAACAAAAATCTTCAAGATGTTATATGTTCTAGAGTCTTCTACATATACTAATGTATTTCATTTGCATTTTTAAAATTGTTGAAAAAATTAGGTTATATTATAATGCAAGAGAATATGATGTATTTTAGTTACTTTTTTTTTTTTTTTTTTTTTTTTTTTTTTTTTTAGTTTTTTTTTTTTCTTTTTTTTTTATTTTTTTTTTTTGTTTCTTTTTTAATTTTTTTTTTTTTTTTTTTTTTTTTTTTGCATTGGCTGTGAAGTTTTATAGATACCTATTTATTTAACATTTATATTTGGCTTCATTGTAAATTATGTTGTAGAGTGTCTGTGAGGTATGTAGCGTGAAGTTTGAAAAGTTGTAATCATTTCGAATTTTTCTATGACTTTCCCTCACGAATGAAAATCCCGTGATTGCCTCTTTTATAAAAGAAGAAATTCTCAAATATAAAATTTTTACATGGTCAATGCTAAAAAAAATTTATGACTCAAAGCACTACACAAAGTCGCTGCAGTCGTCACACTTGGACATGAAATCTTATTATTACAAGTTCAATATGAGAGATTGTAGAAAAATCTTACGACTTTTACTTTCACTTAAACAAAGAAATTTGGTTATCAAATTCGCCTATAATCATAGACTAGAATATTAAAATAATAATAATAATAATAATAATAATAATAAATTTCAGAACTGGCAAATAACCATCTCTCATTGATGAATCAACGGTAGCATGCATGTTTGAAAATGCCAAGCACCTTTACTCTAGGCGAGTCAAGTAGGCTAGAGTCAATACACGAGTCGCTCCAACTATCGAGACAACTTGTGCAAGCAGCTTGTACAAGCGAAATGTTGTGCAGCTTGTGCCCATAGATCGCCAACGAGTCGACGAGACCACTTTCCACACCTATAATCAATTCACGTCTCATTAAAACCTCCCTCTATTGGCTCCAAAACATGATTATTCGTTGTTGGAATTATCTGAGTCACTTGTAAAAGATTAAAAAAAAAAAAAATCACGAGAAAAATTAAAATAATTTTAATCAATTGAATTTCAATTTTAACTATACATTTATTATTATAATTTTTTCTAAAACATATTTTATTTACTTCTATAAAAATCTATTAAAATATTTAATAAAAATATTTGTCTAACAATCCTCAAATTAATCACAAGTACTTATTTGTTTTCCATTTTATACCTTTCAAAAAAAAAATCCATTTTTACCTCATTTTTAGAAGAAATGTTATCGTTTATGGGTCATACTTTACACTTTTTTTGGACTTTTATCTCACAACTTTCATTTTGCTACAATTAGGATCCGTTTGATTGTAATAGTGGAAAATAAGTGAAAATAAAATGAATTCCAGAGAAAGTAATTGTCTAAAAATTGTTTTGCAGGGAATTGTTAATTAAGTGTGTTTGATTGGTATAATTTTTCACCCGAAATTTTTTTAAATTTTGTGTTTGTTTGGCTTTGTTTTATATGAAAATTGTTCATTAAAGTGATAATTTTTTCCATAATTGGTTGTAAAATTTGTTTCCATTGTCAAAAAGT
>CAIGRN010112377.1:0-44440 GCA_903798345.1 Fraxinus anomala | reverse complement strand
AAAAAAAAAAAAAAAAAAAAAAAACCTGAAATTTCTTTTCCCACCAAAACCAAAGAAAATGTGCACATGTGGAGGTAGGAAAGGAAAATCAATTCCCTAAAAAAAATGGATATCAAACATGACAAATTGATGGAAACGAAAAATGTTTTCCATTTTCCATGAAAAATATTTGCTATAAAAAACAACCTTATATTTTCTTCTAATAATGAGCAAAAAATGGGGCCCTAAGGTTAATCTGATAATCAAGTGAAATCTATATTTGCTTTATATTTTATTTATTTCTCACTTATAATCATTATTCCAATCAAATTATCTTACTCATCAAGTCCACGTGAGTCGTGATGATCTGTTATAAAAATTAAAGATCAAATAAGATAATTTGAAATTTGACAATCCCGTTATTTTCCAAACGCTATTTTGCGTTGTACAGTACAATACCTATACAACAAGTATAGTCCTGTCCTGTGTCGATTTAGAAACTAAATCAAGATCCTTGAACAGCAGTTTCTTGCTGCTCTTTAGTCCTCTCCTTCACATCTCTAGCCTTATTTGCAATTCTCATTCTAGCATAATCCAGCTGATCCGACCCCGGTAGATGTTTTCCGGCGACATAATTGTATATCCACAATAACGCCGCCACCCCACAGCCACCGGTGAACAAGAATCCAGCAGTGACCAAGAACAGAACAATTCCGGCTGGGATAAGAATTGGACTGAACAGAAGCAGAACCGGGGTGGCGATAATCAGGGTGATCACCGTCCCGGTTAAGGTTAAACCGGATAAACCGAGCAAAACACCTCCGATTGTCGCAGCAGTTAAGAATCTTATGGCTTGGCCAGAATTGGGGGCTGAGTCTTCGAGTCTTTGGGACATGGGTTTCTGTTGATCAGACATGGTGATGGACGGCCAGGATTCAAAGGTGGATTCTGTAATGATTTGAGAAATTTATGCAAGACGAATCAGATGTGTGTATATATATATGCATGATGAAGTGAGAGTGGGGTGGACACGTGGCGGCATGGAAGACGTGATAACATTGAGAAACGTGAAGGGTGAGCTGATGAAGAATGGTGTGTCGTGTGGAGCGATGGGTTGCATGGTAATTGTGGGAGGCAGAGGATTAGCCGTGTGGCAGAAGAATGGACGAAGTAACGGCTTAAAATTCAAGTTTGAATTTTCATGTGACAAGATGATATTAATTACACTAAACCAGTGATTTGAAAGTGGGATCAAGTAATTGGGTCATTGAACTTCGTCAAGCAAGCAATTAGGTCACTTCTTCACTCGGGTAAAAATTGAACTTACAAAACTAATGAAATAGAAGATGAAGAGGTGCTAACTCTGCGCTATGGTCTTTGCTTTGCATTGGACAATGGCTTTAATCCATAATGGATTGAATGTGATGCTTTAACCTCAAAACAATATTTTTGCTCCATTATATTCAGATGTTTTATCGATGCTTGGTGAAACAGGTTTTTATTTGTGTTCATTGGATGGATTGTGTACCTGTTTCTTTATTTTGACACGTGTTAGTGAAAATATCAACTTATAATAGTGTTATTTTACCTTTAAAAAAATGTAAGTTGAACTTTGATTCACTACCATTGGATGATTTGACTTTTAATTTTGTTTCAACTATTAACTTGACAAACATGTATTCTAATGGAGATGGTTTGCACGCAAAGCATAATTATCTATGCGGCTAAACATTGAAACTTTTGACCGTAGGCATGCATATAAGCTTAAAAATTAATTATAACTAAGCTTACGTTTGTCGAAAAAGTAAATTTAACTTTAGTTCAAATATTGACTTAGAGCAATCTTAACCTAGTTTCAAAAGAGGTACCATGCTACACTGCCAGGGCCACATGGATAAACCCTTAAGAAGAAAAGTACTTTCTTATAACACAGTTGTACACATGCTAAATATATTCCACGACTTAATTGTATGAAAACAAAATCCTTGAAATAAGACCAATTTTTTTTTTTTTTTTTTTTTTTTTTTTTTTATGACTCAGCAGCCTTCTCCCCTAGTTTGCCATCTGGGTTAATCCGACTACGGTCACGGCTTCCTATTGGTTTTGATTTACGGCAGAGTTCACATTTTGTTCTTGATTTCTTGTGTGTAAGAGTCTCGAAAGATGATTTCTTGTGCTGTGCTTGCCGTTCTTGCGTGAAAGGGAGTCGAAAATAATTTCTTGTTCTGAGCTTATTGTGCTTGCCCTTAAGTTCACCTTTTTGATTTGATGCGCTAGCTAATGGTTTTAACTTGCTGTGTAGTGTAGATATGGTATGTTATTACCAACAACAATAGATGTTAAGAAAGAGTGTGATTATGAGGAGCCAACGCAACCGCTGTGGCTAGCCAAGTGGGTGCCTAGAAGCCTTAATCCGACACAATCCTATCAAAATATCGACACTTTTTAACAAATAACAAAATGCATGCACACCATTTCTATCAAAATATTAAAGCTTCAGTTAGAGTGTTACTTATTTATACTGTAACATATATTAATTCAGTACTTTCTAACCTGTATTTCTGTCAATCATCCAGTACCAAAGAAAAGTAACATCTCCTGGAAATATATACTCCTTAAATGTGCTACTGGCAAATGGGCATTTTCCCAATAGCCTAAGAAGTACCAAAAGAATCAAATAAACTAATAAAATTGCCTTCTGCAAGATTTCTGAAAACTGTCATTTTAACTCAAAACGATTTTTAACTACAAACTAAAGGCATACAGTTTAAAAAAGCCAATTCAGAGTAATGTTGCCAAGCCAAATGAGAAGTGGGAACTGTGCCAAGGCAATGAAGAGCAAGAGATAGTGATGCCTGCTTGAATCAAAACTCCTCACTTCAGCAAAAAGAACTCTCTTCATTGTCTTCACCAAGAAAATTCCCATGCATAAGCACGCCCACGGCATCAGAAAGTAGTAAGCATATTTCGAGAAAATTCGTCCCAAGAATGCCAGAGACAATCCTGTAAAAGTATATCCAGCATATGCCACGATGTCGAGCAAAGGTGCCTCTCCACCACCCAGTGAAAATAACGTCATTTTCAGCAGTGTGACTTGCAAAAACCAGCCCACCACCCCCTTGACAAATAGCCAGTTCAGAGCTTCGGGGCTAAACCTGGAAAGCATTATAGGAATATTTAAATAAATAAAGTAAAAGTTCACCATTTGGCAGTGAGAGAGAGAGATATATATATATATATATCGTGCCGGAAAACATTCTAGTAGTCTAGTGAACTTGAACATTATCAAAGATTTTGCATGATGGCAAAATAAAAGGAACTTAACCAATGATGAACAAGAAAAAGAGAACGGAACCACAAATGACCCCTCATTAACTGACACCTTTACTGACAATGCAGCTTAAACTTTTAAAGTGGTTTAACACGATATCAACTATCAGCAGGCAAAGATCATTGGTTCAAGTACCTCTCCACCCATTTATGCAACCCTCTAAGGAAAAAGTTGGATCCAATCTACACTTGAGGGGCAATGTTGAAGAAATACTTACAAATAAATTGAAATGGAAAAAGCAACGTTCACAGCCGAAAATAATTTAACTCTCTAGAGTACCATTCGTGTGTTCCGAAAACCCCAAGCAAAAAAGATTCAGAGGCAACCAATTACAAATGCTAAAAGAAGATCAAATAAATACAAGATTGGTTCCACAAACTTACTTTCCATTCAAACCCAGTGTTAAGCCGGCAAGAACAACATAGGTACCAAATGCCATGAGTGGAATATACAAGTCTGGTGCATTTATATCGTAAATGGGGGGTTTGTAGGAAAGCCTGCCACCCACTGGCTCTGTGATTCTCGTCCAATGGCCCTAAAGGAAAATAGGAGGATTAGAGAACTACTTTCGAAGGAACGTGGTGCCATAAAGAAGCAGAATTTATAGGGAACAAGTGGAAGATAGCAAGAGGAAAAAATTCTTACTCTGTGCAGAAATGGGAAGAGAACAACCTTCAATTTATTCCTTACATATTGGTCATTGACTTGGAAATAGTATTGAGGGTCAGAGAAGTACCTGCTAATCTGTTTGTGCAAATCAAGTTCAGAAATTTTTTATAAATGAGGCTCTTTCACCATGTTGTATAGGAAAAAAAAAAAGTCAAATCTCAATATCAGGATCCAGCACAAAAATGATTGATAGATTAAAGCTACTTAATGCCCTTCAAAGCATATAAAGAGTAAAGCCCTATTTCTCATTAAATTACTTGTAATTTACTTACATTGCTTTGCACATATTCAGAGCTGGATCCTAAAATTTTCTCTCCATAAGCTCCTAGTCCACCTCTAATGAATCCTGAACCAGAACCGTATAACGAATTGCCAAAAGGACTTGGCTGTGCATTGGTAGGTGGTCTTGATAACCCCGGCTGTGCTCCTATATTATCATACATTTCTGCAATTGAAAATCCATTAGTTTAAATGCTCAACCAAAGAAGATCACATTTAAATGTACATTCATAATTTGGTGTTCATATTAATGTTCCAAGTGTTCATATTCTTCACATTTATCAAGTCCTCCAAGGAGAAACACCAGTCAAACTTTTGGCAGCCAAATAAATAACCAAAGATAGTCTTTAAGAATTAAGACAGCTAGAAAACTTGAGTTGGAAGAAATTCTGATTTAGTATTACAGACTAAAATCTATGAGATCCATCCCTGCAGAATTCGATTGCAGTAGATTTTGCATCCTAGATCAAGTAAGCCGAGAACTTTATGGCTTATATTTTCATGTATATTAAATCAGTTTTAAATGAAATCAATGTAGAACTGAGTTTATTTCCCTTTTAGAATCTATATGGATTTTATATCAACTTTGAAAAACATTGAATTTTAAAATCAGTGCACTTATATAGGCATCATCTCTAATGTCTAAAAGTCTCTATACCTAAAACCACCCAAATGCAATCTTATGCTTTTGTGACCATTTATCCAAATCACAGCACGTTGGAACTGACACACCCAATTTTTTTCCCCATCTTCGGAATGTCCAAAAACCTCAAAATCTCCAAGAGCTATTGCTATATCTATTGGAATAATGTCCAACTATTGGGAACTCTCAGTGATGCATGTTTGAAACTGTTTCTTATAGGCGATTAAGGCATCAACCTTGAAGAAGAAGGTTCTAATCTAATACACAGGACTTAGATTGCAGAAATTTTCAGCCAAAATTTATAGCAATCAAAGGGAACAACTGAACATAAAATCTTGACTAGAATTGTATTAAATATCTGGAGCTCATAAATATTTCTCTAAGTGATATTCAGATGTCAACGCCAGAAGTATGATGCTAAAAGTATTACTTAATCACGATTTGCACAACATATAACCACCACCAAAAAGGGATGATTTTGAGTGCTTATACATGAAAAGTCAGATTAAAATCGTTTTTAAGTTATATAATTCCCAAACAATTTACACCCAACTATACATTTCAGGAATATTCAAAACAATTGCGAATAATTAAAATTCCAAAATACAAGATTTAAGTTTCCCCCTTTACCTTAAAAAATAAAACCACGTCCACCAATCTCCACACCACGCTAACTTCAAAAATTCGATCTGCCCAAAACAATCTGCAAATTTCAAATCCGGATGCAATTACTCAAAATTTCACACAATTAATAGTAAAACCTAGCAAGAACAACTGAAGAAATCTTTAATAGTAAATAGCACATGAATCCAACATTATTCTCGAAAAATTACTGTACTTTGAATCCTATAAAAAAAGGAGGGGGGGGGGGGGGGGGGGGGGGGGGCATTAATAAAGATAATTATTCAAAATACACTAATTATAATATCCAGATTTGAAATGCGTACCAGTACGTGTAGAGTAAGAAATCGAGAGATCTGTCGAGAAATTGTGTTTGGGAGTTTAGAGTTGAGACTCGGTTCTTTGTTTTTCAATTTATATGTGGGCGTAAACTTATTGCAATGTGATTTTGTGATTACTTTTTTATCATTCTTGTAATTTGCGGGGTTGAATAATTCCAGGGTGTATTTAAGTGAGAACAGACCCTAAGTTTTTGGGTATTCAATAAAATGAATGTAATTAACACTTAAATAATCATTAAAATTCCTTAAAAATAGATACAAAATATTCCCTTTTTTATTTTTAATACTTAATACAGGCCCAGATCCACGGCCTGGTCCAACTAACGAAAGTAAGGCCATGCAGCCTACGGACTTAGCTTTTAGAGGCCGGCGAGTAGTTCGAGTCCGGAGCCACCCTAGCTTTAGCCCAGCCAGCCATACGGGCGTATAACACCAATAAAACGTCAAATTATCATCAAATTCATCAAAATACTATACGCCAATGGCAAGCAGAGCTGCTTTGCTCCTGGTGAGAGCCACACCACTGCAGTTCAGCTTCAAACCAAAAAAAGCGCTTATTTTTAATCGAAATTATGCAATTAAATCGAGTCCTGAACCTCCTGATGTTCAACGTTTGGCCGAAACAGCTCGTATTTCCCTCGCCCCACATGAAGTAATCACACTCAATTCACCCATAAATTTCATTTTGTCGATATATTTGTTGCTTACAATTTTTTGTTCCTTGTTTTTATTTTCTCTATGTAGGTTGAAGAATTTGCTCCTAAAATTCAACAAGTGATAGACTGGTACACTTTCTCTATGTATCTGCACAGGCATTTACAATTTGTAATGTTTCTGAATTAACTGTGGTATTTTTATATCTTTGAGGTTAAAATTTGCAATTCGGAGTAATTATTTTGTAGAATCAACAATATATTTGTCCGCGCCACCTAGATTAGATTGGGGTTGCAACTCCATTTGGGGGGCTAAAT
Organism: Fraxinus anomala; assembly: GCA_903798345.1. Lineage (NCBI taxonomy): Eukaryota > Viridiplantae > Streptophyta > Magnoliopsida > Lamiales > Oleaceae > Fraxinus > Fraxinus anomala. The sequence continues at coordinate 37,606 of CAIGRN010112377.1, read as the reverse complement.
AGTATTACTCATTTCCATTTCATATTTTTATTTTTTTTAAATGACACTTAAATGCACAATCAATGAGATATTAGTTACACTAATGATAGGTGAAATTAAATGACTTATTTTATTTCACCATTCATTTATCTTATCATCTAGTGCCATCTAACCTAGATTCCCATTGGGAGGAAACTGTGCAGGCAGTCTTTCTCTATACAAGTTTTTTGATGAGGTTTTTGAATGGATATAGGATTAGAGCAAGAAAGGGGGAAATTAATAAAAAGTCGTAATGAAGATTTATCCAAAATGAGTTATAGACCTTTAGTTCGGAAATGATTCTTTTTATTTTGATAAGCTTGAATTTATTAGTTCAAATTCATAAATATGTTATTTACTTACTTTTTGTAGGGCATTTTCTCTTTGTAGAGTAATTATGTGGAGAAACAACATAAGAAAATGCTTCTTGTACATAATATTTTACATAATAATGATGTGCCAAAATGTAAGTAGGAAAGTTATTTGATTGATTAGAGTTTTATCCAATTGAATCTCGTCACATCACCTATTGGTAAACTATTATGTAAATCGTTATGTATATATAGCACAACACAACATCATAATATCCCGTCTACCTTCATCCTTTATATTTTATTTATTAAATTTGTTGAATGAAGCTTTATGAAAATTCTTTCTCTTGCACTTATAACAACAATAAAGATGTTAAGGTCAATGTTGAATTTTTATGGTGATAATAAAATTGGTTGCAATCTTTTTCAGTAAGGCTAAAGTTAAAAAAATAGAGGATGTGTCAGTTCACTGTTGGACTTCTGAACCTGAATTTTAAATGATTTGAGAAAATGTGAAAGAATTTTTTATTTTAGAATTGTGAACATCAGTATCAAGGTTCTCTTTGAAAGTTACAGATTTTTAGCTTGGGACAGGTATTTAGATTTGGAGAGGGCTACATGCTGGAATGACCTATATCACAATATCAATTCAAAGGCCTCAATAGATGTCAATCACAAGGTCATTGTTTGACCAATCTTTGAGAGCAATATTTGAACCCTGTGAAGATTAATTAGATACTTAAATTGGGAGTTTGTAGCTTGATGTGTCTTATAGCATTATTTATTTGCTTCTAGTTTTATCAGGCCATTATATATGATTAATGACCTGGTTTTCTATGTAAACATGAAAATGATGTTGAAGCATAGAGGAATTTATTGTGCATTTGAACTGGGTTATAGTTCCCAAAGTAAAAGATGAAACCTTTTTTATGATAAGAAAATAACATGGCCTGTTATAGTTGCTGAATATCTTGTTGATTTATATCTGCAAAATGCTCGCTTATTAGGATTAAGGCTTAGTTTTCGCTGTTGATAACAGATTATTGGAATAAAAGAAATCTTCAGTTATTTGATGGTGTCTGCTAGCATTAAGTGAGCTCACTTTGAGTTTCAGTTGGACTTATTTTACACCTGCTTCTGATTTGCTGCAAATTCTTTTTTATCACACCCTATTCTTCAGTGGTTTACTCGTAATGATCCTCAAGCGCATTTCATAATATGATAGAAGTAGTATTTGAATTCTCACACCATTACGTTCACGAAATAGGTTTGGGCAACTTCAGGCTGTTGATCTTCAGAATGTTGAGCCAGCCATAAGAGCAGGTTCTTGAGACACTAAAGTTGTATTTTTATTTAGTTATGGAATTTTTTTTCTTGGTTATCTATAAAATATCTGTTTAGTTCATCTAACTCCAAATAAACGGCAATGTTTGAGCTATGTACTGAAGGTTCAGAAAATGAGATTTCGATTCCTTATTCTATCTCTGCATTTCCTTATGCCCTTTATTTGTAGCAAATCATTTACGTTTAGGCTATTGCCTACTGGAACTCCAGCTGTAGAACTTGATCGCAAATACTATAACATATTGTTTGTTATAAATTGGCATGTTTTATGTTGTGGACTAGATATGATTACGGAAGAAAATATTGTTCACTATAGTATGTGGTGTTGTGTTCAATAGTGTACAAAACATTCCCTATAAATTGAAAATAAGTACTGGGTTTCATTGTGCTTTTATATGGTTGTGCTCCAACAGTGTCATTTTTCTTTGACCTGCCAACCAAAACACTTGACGATGAATTATCATATAAGAAACTCTTTCTTGCATTTACAGATAATGAAGGTGAAACTTTGCGCGAGGATTCACCTGAGATATTTGAGAATAGGTATTTTCTTCTACTCGATGCCTCCATTGTAAGTTCGGATCTTAATATCTGATGACCTAAATCATGATTCAATTCATCTAAATTAACTTCGATCCTCAACAGGGATGCCATATTAGCTGCTGTGCCAAGCTATGAAGATTCTTATATTAAAGTTCCAAAAGTCTTGAACAAGGAGTAATTCATTTTTGTTGACTTTCTTTAATTAACTTCCAATATATTAGTGACCTTTACATTGAAAGTTGTATCAGCATTGTACTTTGTTCTCGTTCCTCAAAATTGTAGGTCATGTTTTGCACACGGTATTGGATAGCATCTAATGGTATGGTGGACTAGATTTTAACTTTCTTTTCTTCCTTAATTGATTCTATTGCTGTTTATAAAATTGAACATGTTCTTCCTTAATTGAATCTAATGCTTCTTATAAAAATGGACATGTTCTTCGTTAATTGAATCTAATGCTGTTTATAAAATTGAGCATGTTAATGCTACACGGCAATTTAATTGAAGTTCAGGTGATTTTAGTCGTTGAGGGCTATTTCTGCCATTGACAGGTTGAAGATCACATTGCTATTCATGGTGGTAAGATCTGCCCATCAAAATTCATCTCAATATCATGAAATTCAATGTAGTATTGACTAATTATGAGGCAAAATCAAGTAGATAGGAAAATGGGGGCATACAAAATTACATGGAGTCCTTTACCATGGGAATATCCCATCTTGCTATATTTACATGCCAGGAAGTATAGTAACTGCACAAAAGTGGGATTAAATAATGAATTCCTCACTTTTCCCTTCACATTAAACTACTTTCTACTTGTGTGGCAATCACTCTACTCTAATATTAAAACAAAGCCCATGACAAAAATTATGGGCGTTAGTGCGGAAGAAATTTCCTCGTAATATATATCACGATTGCCAGAACAAGTCGAAGTCATTAACATACAAGGAACGATCTTGAATCTCCAAATTTGCGATGTGCCAATTAACGAGCTTCGATTGGATACATTTACATAAAACCAGTCCAAGAGGAAAAATCCACCACTCACTTTCATCCCTGCATCAGAAATCATAGGGGAAGCATAAGAACAATAGCATGTTAATATAAATAGCCGAAATTGAATTTAGTATGAAAATTTTGTAATTTGTCTCACATATTCCATGGCTGAATGTACGGAATTTTCTTCCTTGACTGCGTGCTATAGTGAACATATCCACAGAGAAATGCAACACCCTGCAGTATGCCAATAAAACCAAGCAAGGCGTATTAGATCGATATCTATGAGTTGAAAATCAAATCTTTCCCATCAAGAGGCCTCAAACAAGTGGAAAGTGAGTAGATGATCAACGAAAAGAGAAACACAATCAATAAGAACAAAGTAAGAAAAGGAGATGTTAAAAAAAAAAAAAGAATTATTTCAAAAGAAATTAAAACAATTGTTACTATTTGACAGGAATGTTAGTGTTGTTTCAAAGATATTTTTCTTGGGGGAAGATTATTGTTTTGGAGAATAGGTGGTTAACAAGCAAGGAAAAGTTATTAGGCCATGTGAAAAATGATTATTTTTGGAGAATGTGTGAATGAAAATGAGTTCGGGGAAAATGATCTTTTGAAAAATCTCTCCCAAACAAGCTCTTAGATATGATATCTTTAAAGAAAAATAACCACTAAAAAGCAAGCCAAAAACATACCCAATGAAAGTATGATCAGACCACAGATGTGAACGATACACTTACAATATTTATAAAAGATGTGATGTTCCACAAAGCATATACACGTGCAAGACCTGCTGATCGCCTAGGTCCATGACTGAATAAAGCATTAATTCCAGCAGGGAATGGAAGCAAAATCCCAAGAGGTAAAATGAACAAAACAAGAAAGACATCCGCCAGGGAAAGTGAAAACAGCTGGAGTAATGTGAGCAATACTAAGCTAAAATCTCCTAAAAGCAGTATAGAGATGACCAAACCGACAAGATCCTGCAGCATATCATGTACAGAAAGTTTAGGAAGGGAACATTAACAAATACCCAGAATGGCCAAGTAGAATGCACAATGTCTCACCACCGCCAGCCAAAAAGGACAAAGCAAATCAAGGTTTTTCTTTTTCTTCTTTTTTAGGGAGAGTGAAAGAGATACCTGGTGGCCAACAGGTTTGTTGTTATGAATTAGAAAAGAGAACACAAAAAGTATCTCTCTTTTTTCCTTAAGCATCTTCAAACTGTTAATATCTAAAACCCCACCATAAATCTTCCGCCTTAAGTTATCCCCGGTGCTTCTCTGACTGCGATTTAAATATGTCTCCTCTCGAGTATATATACCACTGTGAAAGAGAGGAGGAAACAAAAATCAAGAAAAAAGATCAAAATGCATAGATATTTAGAAATTTTTGGTTATTTTTTTCATTTTAGTCCATATTGCATTCAAAAAAGAAAACCAAATAACCTGCCATCATATGCATCAACCTCAAAATTATAAATACACGGAAGATGGTCATGAGAATATGCAAAAAATCCCACCTAAAGAAATTCATCTATCTAAATTGCTTCAATCAATTTCCAACCTTATTGTCCTGACAAGTGACAGCAACACAGGAAAGTCGCAACTAGAACATCAAATACTGCTAAACTAGCAATAGGTGGCCACCTCCCCCAAACTGTCCCCCCAAAAGATAAACTCAACAAAGGATAAACAAAAAAATGAAGGAAATAAAAGAATATTTGTTAAAAAATCATTGGGAAGAAAGGGAAAAATGATTACAATCATCAAGATGTGCAGTATGAAATGCAGAAGACAGTTTTGTGGGGAGGACAGTCCAAGACAATGAAGATGGATTTATTTAGGAAATGTACAGCTTAGTTGGAGTCGAATGCCAAATTGCTTAAACTTCCAAAATAAAAACATCAATTCAGCTTAACTAGAAAGTTGCAAATATTTGCCAAATCAGCATTTACTCAAGCTCAGCACCCCAATTTACAAAGGCAACCAATCACACCCCATCCTAGCCACAAGGGTGACTAAAAAATTTGAATAAGTACAGAAACTACAGAACATATAATAATGTTATGGCAACATAATAAACAAAACACAAAGGTGGTTTTTGTCTCCCACAAGATGTGCAGTATGAAATGCACAGAAAACAAAGTTTTGTGAGGATGACAGTTCTAGACGATGAAGATGGATTTATTTAGGACATGTACAGCTTAGTTGGAGTTGAATGCCAAATTGATTAAACTTCCAAAATGAAAACATCAATTCAACTTAACTATAAAGTTGCAAATATTTGCCAAATCAGCATTTACACAAACTCAGCACCCCAATTTACAAAGGCAACCAATCCCACCCCATCCAAACCACAAGGGTGGCTAAAAAACTTGACTTAGTACAGAAACTATAGAACATATAATAATGTTATGGCAAAATAATAAACAAAACATAAACATGGTTTTTGTCTCCCACAAAGATCAAAGTCTTTATCGTGATAGTATTAGCTTATTACAGGATACTGGCAGTAACCCTTGTCGCAATATTCCTTGTGAGAGGAATAGGTAGCCCACAAGCTGGCATCCTATGTTTCATTGGTTGCTTTTCTTTTTGTTCACCTCATTGTATTCCACATTTTATTGTGCCAGCAGTGTTTTACTTAATATAAGATTGAGCAGTTTCATTATAACAAAAAAAAAAAGGATTGAAGTGTCTTCCAAAACCAGACATACATCTGTATGTATATGTACTTCATAACTTATTCGTGGACACGTGCAAATGTGTGCGTGCTCATATCTGACTAAATATGTGTGTACTGAAATTATCAAAAACCAATACCGTGAATGCTGCTGACTTCTAGGTGCTTCATCTGGTCCTTCTAAAGATACATGGTCCATACTGTCTTCAACAGCATATACCCAAAGTCCATAATGACAATAACCGTCAGTCGTAGCTTGAAACCAGGCAAGATCCACTTGAATACCATATATCCTTAAAGCAGGATTGGCAAAAGTTTCAAGCCATTTGAGGACAGGGCGGAACTTTGCTCTGAGGCAACCCCGGCGTACCAAGCGCAACTGTACATTCAAACCAGCCACAAAACGATACCATGTGGTAGGTGGCACGGACTGAAAGTAAAAGTGTGAGTAAATACACTTTTTGATTTCTGTAAATGGTGTAGCATAAAATGTTTGTCTCTTATTATCATTCTTCCCTGGGCAAATTTTTTTTCAGTTAAGTGACAAACCTGACTCATCAGACTGGTGATGATGTTGTCATTCTGGAGTGAAAAAGGAGTCATGTAACTTCCATCACCTCCAAATAATAGAGACATTGGAAATCTTTGGTGGAGACCAGGAGGAAGATCACTTCTCTTCTCATCACCGCCAAGAAAAAAGTCAATGTATGCTAGCATTAGATCAGGTGTTGCAGCCACCTACAGTCACATATATCAATTCCGAGCTTAAAAAATTGTAAGCTTCAGTTATCGCATGAATCATATTTTTTCCAAGTGCTCTAAGCCTCTAACTAATGAATTCTGAGGGGAGAGACAAAATTGAAAAAGTTAAGAAGAAAGTATCAATCAATTTTATACACAGAACGTGTAATGCTAATGTGGTTGTTAAACTGAAGGTTAGTGTGCTATGAAGAAAACACAGAAGAAATATCAAGTTTACAGAACAAAAAAAGAACCAGATCTCAAAGTATTGGCTCTTCACTATTGCCTGTTCATCGAAGCACCAGCTTTTCATTTTCACTTCTAGAGAAGATATTAATCATAGACAAAATGGGATGTCCGGAAAAACAAATAAGGTTCTCAAACAGGTTCATATCCATGTTTCTCTTTGCTCCGTTCTTAACCCCACCACCACCCAAGCAACAAAAAGAAACGTCAGCAATTGGGTGCATATACCAAGGGGGACTAGTTCATCTACAAAGACTTAGAATAGTAAATTTGGAAGCACATCAATAAGGTAGTGGATAAACTGATCCAAACTCATCACACCCCACCCCCCCCCCCCCCTCCCCCCCCCCCCCCCCCAAAACCCAGCTAAAAAAGAATTTTCGAGCATATTATCTATATACTGAAACATATTATCGTTTGGAGATTTTGCGCAAAAATATTTGGCTACTCCAAAGCTAGAAGGCACGCACAATTCATGTATTTGTTTCCACTTGTATTTTAATCCCTGCACAACTAACCTTCAGCCCTTCATACAATGCCCGTGAACGGCAAGAACGTAAGCAAGCATGGTCATATTCTGATCTCACAAATTCTCGAATTCGTAGTAATTTCATTCTCCGCCGCCACTGTTGCCATGACCATGCAAGAGGGTAGGCGAGAATACACAGAATACTGTGTACTGATCCTTCCCACCATTGATATGTAGCAAGAGCATTGATCTCATCCACAAATGCATTAAATGCACCCTCATATCTGCCATTTCAATATAATATTAGATTGTTAGTTCAAAGATACATAGTTTCCAAGTTCCAACCTTGTGTCAATGGGAAAGAAAGTGGTGGCAAAGCTTACTGTTCTGTGATGAGCGGCTTACCATTGCACATTACTAATCACCATAAAGTGGCAACATATATAATTAGCAATTACAAAGGGGAAAAAGAAGTGGGAACTTACACAATTTCTTTTACTTGTTCAGGAGGTGTATGAGGAAGATGCCAAGGTTCTCTAAATGTATTTGGACCAGTAAAATACATTCTATGCACGTGATTCTGGGATTCTTCAACTCTGTTAGTCTCCAAAACCTGAGCGTTGGACATGATATCAAATTCTCTATTTTTATTTACCACGAGGAGCATTAGGAAAATGTACTGATTGCATCCCCTCCCCCACCCCCCCACCCCCCCCCAACTAAGTGTGTCACTAACCACGTTAACAAAATTAAACATGTAAGGTTCTTCAGAAGATACCTCATTAAGTGACTCCAAGAAAGGAAATGAGTGATCTATTTGAGAACCCTGTTGAGTAGGAGCAGGGCCTGGTAACTCATCGCCCCCAATGAATTTCATCCGTGCAACACTCAGCACTAATGCTAGCAAAATGAGGAGACCCAAAAGCAGAAGGCCAAATAACCAGGGCCCTCCAAATGTGTGTATCAACTCTTCAAGAGCTGTATAACAATGTGGCATGTGATATCTCTCAGAAACGCATTCGTAAGGACAAGGTGTTTCAGTAACGCCGCCTGACATGGACAAAAAGAAACATCAGTTAAAATTAAAAGGAGATTCTACATGCATGAAATGGAAATAGGAAAGTTCTGACCCCAATACTTATGATCATGTTATAAAAACCGACCTGGAGAGGCTGGGTCAACCCGTGAACCGGCGACTGGGTAGTAAACCGTTTCCAAGTCTTTAAATTAACCAAACAAGGTGTTGACCCATAAAAATAAATAAATAAATATATATATATATAGGTGATGAGGGCATCAGAATTAAAGACTTTACTATGACAGAGACTCCATTTGTACAATCTGTGAGGGTTGAAGAATTTATGACCGAAACTCCATCATGGATGTGCTCTAACACGTGTTAATGTGTTCTTACATGTTATGGCATTTCAAACAATTTAGATTGTTATAGTACTTGATTGACAAATTTTTAATAATATTTAAGTATTGAAATCGTGTTTCATTCAAATGACGAGTAATTTTGCTATTCTTCTATTGTATGTTACAAATAATTAAGTGTGTCTATAATCGAAATTGCGCCGGTTCAACCGCCAACCCAAGGTTGAACCGGTGACCCCAATGACCCACTTCTTAGTCTGGGTCGACCTCCGGGGTCAGTTTTAATAAATATGCTTATGACTACTAAAACAGCATTTTAAGCTTAAAAAATGATTTTATGAAACTAGCCATAATCAAGTAGTACAATTTGACATAGTAAACAAATTGCAACGTAATGAAAAGGAAGACGTCAAGATGACACTAATGTCTCTAAGAATGAAATTGCATCAAAGAAAACTCTGTAGAAAGCAAATAAGCCACTCCATAGGAGATACCTCGGACATAAATATAAACAGCACGATGGGGAAGCTCATAACTTGGACATGGAAAACACAGGAATCTATCAGATCCCGTAACATTTTTATAAGTGCCAGGCGGACATTCCTGCAGAAATTCAAGACAAACATTAACATCAGAAACACATAGAGACCAAAAACCAATTATGTTTCCAGCAATGACTGGTCGACGCTGACAAGGAGTATGTGTGTTGATAAAGGGAATTTCTAAATGAAGTAAATCCTTAAATAATTGCAAAGTCTAAAATAAATTGACAGGCTAGTTCATTGTGGAAACCTATTGCAGCTTAGATATCAAACCAAAAGTACTTGTTTAGTAATGCAAAACCTGAAGCATACACAAAACTACTACCACAGAATAAATTGTGAACTACCTTGCAGAATATTCCATAAAGCCCCATGGGACAAGCTTTTCCACTGACAGTTCCATTTCCGCCAGTTTGGCTTTGGTTGCCACCCAATCCACCCCTATGGTAAACCAGACAACCTAGTGTTAGTGGAGAAGCTTAACCAGAAAATAGTAGATAGAAAGCTAATATAACTCGTGTATCCATTCACGTGAAGTGGGGTTGCAGATAAAAGAAATGCAAATCCTGAAATGCATTAAATTGAGTCACCATAAATACTAGAAAATTGCATAATTTGGACGTGAAACTGCAAGAATTTCGATTCCAGTAGTTTTAAAAAAATTTATTTAGTGGTTTATAAGCAACAAAGTCAAGAGGCGCAAGTATAATACTACGTCTAAGGTCACGTGAGTAGCATTTACAAATTCAAAATCAATGATCAGCTAGTCACAAATAACTAAGATTCAAAATAAGGAAAGCTTCTTCCAACTCCTCAACCAAGACAAACAAAAAACAAGTGCTTTTGCATTGACAAAGCATCATCCAGTAAATATAAATATCTAAGATACAACTCTGAAATCCTTTTTTCCTAAAAATGCAAATCTGGCTAGGTAAAATATATCATCAAAAACAACAAGTGACGATTTTGAGTGTTACAATGTGCCTCCCATTATCCTAGCTGCATGCATATCGTGGTATCCATAGATGAACTGTTAAAGAAACCACTCCCCTTGGAGTGGGGAAGTGGCCTCAAGGTTCCCCTAAGTTTCTAATTAACTGCCTAGGAAAAAATTAATAAAATAGATCCAAAAATGATATTGGAACATTATGAAGGCGAAGTAATACATAAAGTCACTATGCAGACAGTAAAGTTTTCTTAAAAGGATTGTTCCTGCATCAATATTACCTAAAAATAAATAAAAACAAGAAAGCAGATGTCTGAGACATAACTTCAATCTAATAAACATTGTCATTCAATATGGATGATCAAAAGGGGAGGAAAATAAAAGAAAGAGAGCAAAGTCCAAATTAAGGTGAAGATACAAATGAAAGGACTAAGTAACAGGAAACTGTATGCTGCACACCTGAATTTTACTGAAATGAATACAAACATCCCTCTTGAACTTACTTCATCCTTCCACATGAATGCATGCATGTACTCATAGACAACTAAGTGACTACAACCTGTTATTTCTTTCAAAGGTCTCAATACCTCATTGCTGAGACAAAGTTCATCTGAAGTTCTGCAGTAGGGATGGTTCCCATTTTACTTTCCTAACATTCAAATTCTGTGCTTCCAGGAAAATTATCTAAAGTTACTTTATACTCATCCTACTAATAGACAATTCAAATTATATTAAAAATCGGAAAACAAAATTTGATTATCTAAGATGAGGAATTTAAGATTTATTCAAACAGGTATAAAGGATGGAAAGGTAAACAGAAAAGCTCAACAACATAATTAATTGGTGAACAAAAGTCAAATTCTACAAGATAAATTTGTCTGTGTCCGATGTGGAAGTATTTAAACTAACCCTGTATCGATGCTTCCCTCCACACTAGCTATTGGCTGGTATACATCACCAGTGGAAATGTCTGCCCAATGAAAATGAATCCTCCCACCACCACCGCCACCGCCACCACTATGATTACCATCACCTCCAGCACTTGATAAAATGCCAGATTCACCGAGAGCCAGAGTACCCAGAAACAACAAGATAGTTCCACCAGATCCACCCCCCGGTCCAATATTCCCAACATCTGTAATGATATTCTTCTTTTGGAGATTATCCCTAAAAGTTCCTCCATCAGCTCTAACTGAGCCTTCAACAGATAAAATGTACAAAGGATGGTCTGAAGAACCCAACACTGGAATGGAGAAAAGGAAAAATAGCAAGAGAAGGAAAAAAGGGGAGAAGTTAATCTTGGCTTGAGGAAAAAAAAAGCATGAATTTGAACTGAACAAATAAAATTGCAACTTTCAGAAGCAAATTTGGTACAGCTGTGGTTAAACAGCTCCCTGCCCCCATAAAAGTGTATTAAAAGAAGACCTTGAAAACCCAAAAGGTGAAAAATAAAGCAGATAAAAGATGTAGCCCCCTGTTTGGTCCAGCTTAAAAAATTTATTAAAATCTAAGTCAAGGCCAACAATTAATTTAAACCACACATTTCATGGAACCCACACTTTTCAATCACACATTCCAACAAGTTTTATCAAAATCTACTAAAAATCTAATTTTTATCTTAGCCAAATACGGGCATAACACAATCATGTGACAGTGTCGTATAGGGCATCCGGAAAACGGTCAAATAGGATTGCAAAAGAGAGAGAAGAGAATAAGAAGAAAATCACTGAAGATACAATGTTTGTGATGCTAAATAAGATAAATGCATGCAACTCTGGAACAAATTTTGAAATTAACATGTAGCTAGTGTGCACTACAAAATACTATTAACCTTTTAATGCCCACTCATTTCTTGATTATGAAATGCCACCATAACAACTAATTACTCATCATATATCTACGGCAATTTTCTTTACAAAAGAGAAGCCCAATATTAGAAGCCTCGCCCATAGAAAATGAGCAATAAGAACTTAAACTCAAAAAAAAAAAATTCAGGCTGGCAAAGAGATGATAAAATCAGTTGAATAGAACTATGATTTTTATATTGACTATTTCAGAGTTACCACATTAAAAGTAAAAAAAAGAAACCGCAATGACCAGCTCATAGACTGAGCTAACCTAAAATACCACCACCAGCAGTCGACCCTGCCAAGCTATCATTTCCACTTCCACTACCCAATTCACAAGGCAAATCGGCATCTCCATATGATATGCCACCCTCAACGCAGCTTCCATTGTAACACCCCATTCCACCTCTACCGCCATGACCGCCACCACTGCCAAGACCATTACTCAAAACTTTTCCTTGACCCACGCCTCCAGTGCAGCCTGCATAAACAACAACCTAAAATGACAAACATAATATGATTTAACCACGCAGATACAGGCAACCGAGTCTCCTACACAGTCAATGATCTTATAATTAATATTTTACGAAACGAAAAAACTCTCGCCACTGAGAAACTCTCTTATCACTGAGAAGATCTTCAGAATCACATTCCACATTGAAAAATTATTATTTCCTTACACTAAGCAGTAATCTTTTTTTCTAAAAATTCCTTGACACTATAAATTATAAGAGAGATTCATAATAGATTTATATATGTATCTATAAACATAGAGGTAATTGTTAAACTTTGTAAAACAAATTTATTACATCTTGTAGCACATTACCAACTTATTATATTCTACAACTACAATGCAAAAACATCTTCTTTTGTGAAGTCAAGGAAGAAGAACCTCGCCAGTTCAAACTGACGGTAGTTTATCTTCTAAGCTTTAGGTGACACTTTGAGGTACATATTTATCATTTCTGACAGCCAAAGATGACTCCATAAAATATATATACTTATTTTGTACCACAGGACCAAAAACAAAAGTCAAACTTAAGTATGTGAATTTTTTGTGTATGAAGTATGAACTACAATATATGTCATTCAATTGTAGGTTTCCATTTGTACCTTGTACACTAGAACGTTACAAGATCTTTTAATTAATCAAATTATTATGAAATTTTATAAATATGTCCAACAATTGATAACCATTTTGTTGCCTTGCAATTTAAACGATTAAGAATCTGTAATTTAGAGAAAGTGTTAACAATTCAATAATGTATAAATAATATGGGAAAGTATCCAGTTAACTAAGATTTGTGTATTTAAAGGAAGAAAGAAAGAACAGGGGAAATAGAATGCTGTCGAACGGATCTTATCAAAGAGATTGGAACCATACCCCTATCAGATGTGTTTATCATTCCAGAAGAACGCACAGTAATGGTTCTAGCTCTATGAAAATGAACAACAGATCCTTCAATGAAACCTTCAACAAGGATATCCTCAACTCGACAGATCTGCAGTACAGACATTACATAAGAATTGTTTTGCAATTCTGCACCAGTGTGAGCATGACAATATGGAGAGACAATTCAAGGAAATAAGCAATGATAGCTAAATACAAATTCTTGTGATTTTTATATACCGAAAATGTTCACCTGTAGAGTAAACGACAGAGAAGAATTCACATTGCAATCCTCAGGTGGATGAAGCAGTTCAATAGGGCAATCTTGCGAATCACAGTTGAGTTTTGGCACCCTACCAAGCACCAAAGGTCATTCTTCAGCGAAGTCAAAAGCAGCACATCTCAGACATTATAGAGAAAAATTAAATGCTATAACTTACACAGCATTATCCGAGGCGTTTTCTAATGGACCGCGCAGAACAGATCCAGGTCCAATCTTCATGATGATATGAGAACCCCAAAAGAAGACAACTCAAATAAGCATACCACACATTACATACACTAACTACAACTTGATAACTTAATTTTTTAAGACAAAAATGTTCAGTAAATGCTCAGGTTAGGCAAGGTGCCGATTTCTCCCAGAGCCCAGGCACAATGAACACCTAAACCCTGAACAAAGTCCGACATGTGAAAGCCTGACTTAAGCATAAAGAAGAAGAACAAGAAGTTTCTGCAACCCAAAAAAGTAGGAAAATATCTCATTACAGAATAATTAAGCCTCCATTTGGGAAAAAATTATAAATAGTTTAATTTAGTTTCAGATAGAAATGAGTGGTCTATAAGTAGATAGTACTTATGGGTCCATTGAAATGTTTGGTTGAAAATAAAGTTTGACCATTTATAAATGATTTATAAATCATTTACAAATAAAAAGCATATTTGCTTAACAAGTAAAAAACCTAAACAAAAGAGATGCAAGAAAAAGGTCACGCATGATTGGTTTCAGATCCAAAATAGAACAATAAAATTGCTGGGAATGCATACGAAAGAATCCTTCTCTAGAGCATGTACCATAACTAAGAAATTTCACTGATGACGCTAGTCAATAAGCACAGAAACTTCAAGGTCATGCATTAGTAATTTAAGATCTGAAATAGAATAATGGATTTGCTGGTGAATGTACATCACAAAAATCCTTCTCTACAAGCACATATTACCAAAACTATGGAGTCTCATGGAAAACATCATAGTCAATCAAATAGAAATGAGGTTGTTAAGGAAGAAAATCACGTCAATTAGGCAAGAGTATAACTAGAGTTTATTGTATTTCCATTCTTGTGCCAAGTTACCAAAAACGTGTACTCTATTTTTCCTATATAATAGAATTAAAGGGGAGGAAGAAATTTCTTCTCTCAATTTATGTCAAACCCGTTTCTCTACAGAGGTAATGGTGAATACTGGTGAATTGCTGGTTAATCTGTACCAAAAATCCTTCTCCACAAGTATATATATCAAAAATATGACAGATGACATCATACTGCATAAAAATGGAAGTTTCTGCTTACGTTGATGCTATAAAACAATGCTAATACAAGACGTTGGGCTTCAATGCAATCGCCTGGTCCTGATAAATTTAATAAACCTTGCCCATGAACTCCCAGATTTGCATTTGAATGAATAAGAGATGACTCCTGTACAAGCAAAATAGAAAGCAAGTTATGTACGAAGGCCAAGAGCAAGAATTTATTGGAAACAGGGAGCCAGTTGCACACCTTGAGAACTATAAGATTACTAGCTTCAAGTAGTGATGTCTCGAGATTTTCATCTCCACCTCCATCTATTAGCATCGTTGAATTCCACATCAGAAACATTTTGATAGACATGCGAAGAGCCCCAAAAACCTGGGGAAAAAATGGGAATGAGAAAAGCACATACTTCTTGAATCATTAATTAATATAATGCACCACAGTGAAGAAACAAAATGCTGGTACAAGCTAGAGAAACTAGATTGTTGATAAGAAACAGATGCACAACAATTTATTAAGATTGAATGGTCGCACATGCAAAGAAGCTTCTAAAATATGACAGTGGAACTCCAGAAGTGTAGGACGATGGAGAGAGCAACGCAACTGGAACAAAAATAACGTGACCACAGAAAAGTATCTACGTAATAAGAAAATTAAAAAAATTATCTACATAACAAAAAAACTACTTAAGCCCCTTCCTGATCAGCTTTTTTTCCTGTACAATTGGCTTTTAGTCCTTTCGACGAAACTTGAGTGCTTCCACATCATTTAATAATTTAAAGACTTCACTAGCAAGAGAGAGCTAATAACTCTTATCTATTCACCAAAATCACAGCACAGCCCAAATAAGTTCCACTGATTTTTGGGTGCGACAGGAAGTGGAAACCCCGGATTACTGCTGCACAATTGCCGGGAATGGATGAAAGAAGAAGCTATTTATGTATCTCTTTCGGACTATTTGTAATTAAACTCAGAAACTGAAGAATATAAACTGTATTTTTTTCATATTTTTCTATATATGTGTATACTTAATGAAGAACAAGTATATAAATTAAAATGAAATAGAAATGTGAGCTTTCAAAAGGCTCATTCTAACTTCACAAATCTCAACCAATTTTTGCCTGCCCGAAATGAGCGGCCTACCCCTGCCCGAAACACAACTAACTGACTAACTGCTGTTAAGCTTGTGAAGACTTGAGCATGTTGGTAAAATGTTATAATTGCTAATAAGCTTGTCAAACTCTATTTTTATCCACAAATTCCATGAGATCCACAACTTTTACCTACTTTTTAACTACACATTCCTTTGGACCCACTATATAAGAACTTGTAAGCTTAGCCAAGCAACCACACAATTCTCTGCAACTGAGGACACGATATCAATGAGGATCAAACAATACTCTTCAACCCCCTTCCCCCTTCCAATGCCACCTCCCTCCATAAGCTGCACTCCATCACACAGAAGAGATTGAAATCAAAAAAATGGAGGAAAAAGGATAACCATACTTCGATACGACAGCCCAAAACCACTAGAATCAGCAAAAAGGCCAAAAGGAAAAGGCTGCCATCATCCCCAAAAACCTCCCCAAATCCCTCAAAATACCAATACCACAAAAAACCTTAAATCAATCATAGTCCTGACATTGTTTTTAAAGAAGAAAAAGGATAGGGATGGTAGGGGAAACGCTGATAGTTCTAAACATTAGCGGTGTTGTGGTACTTAATTTAATGTAGTGACGCAAGCTCCAGTTAACAAGGTAATTGCTGGGGCTGGAAGATAATGGTGGTGGTTGGTGAAATGGGGGGCAGTATTCAGTTTCAAGGTTTGGGTTGAGCGAGGCTGATGGTGATAGAAGAGGGGAAGGAGAGACAGAGAGAGAGTAGAGGTATGCTGAATCCAGAGAAGAACAAGAACAAGTGGGACCCATGGGGAAATTTAAAGGTTGAATCTATATTTCAAAAGTGGTTAGTCTAGTTTCTGAATTGAGACGCCATTCATAAGTGGGTAGCAAGCATAAAAAAACATTGGTTTTTGGTAATATGTATTTTTAAAATAGAAAAGGAATAGAGGCCATTTAAATTTAAATGGAATGAGTATATACCAGGATCAATTATGAGTAAGCGCATCCACATAATACAGTTCAAAGAAAACAACAATGAACCAATCTTTTTTATTCACCAAAAGAATCTACCAATTTTATGACCGTGTAAAAAGTTGTAAACATATAACAAGAGAAGGGGCATGTAAAGGAGATCAAAATTAAATGGAGAAGGGAAACAGAAGAATTGCCACTTACTCTAGAAATTAGCAAGCGACAAAGTCTCAATAATGAAAACAATGATAAAAGGCATTATGCAGGAAAATTAAAATAATTTGCCACAAATCAGACATGCACTTACTCTAATTACAGAATCACCCATTAACAGCTCTTCTGCCAATAATTCAAATTCTGACATCGAATAATGTGCTAGCCCAAAGCTTAACACTCCACCGCACAAAAGGCTGATTGTTCCTTGAACCTTTATGATGCATCATAAAGGATGGCAGAATTAGATCCTAATGCAGGAAAAATGAAAAGAACAATACCTCCAGATAAATGAACAAACTACACTACAAATAGCCAAGATATGGAAAGCAAGTAGATGACACACCCAAAGGGTTCAGAATAATCGAAAAATTCAGAACGCATACAACAAAAACAACAACAATAAACTCCCTGTTCCCAATAAATTTGGGGTCGGTTGTGTCAATCCTTTTACTTCACTCTGTTTGGCAGAAGGGTGTGTTTGTCCCATTATTGGGAGAAAAATAGAGTAATGAATAGTATTTTTTGGAGAATGTATGGTTGAAAAGTAAAGTAATTTTATTGATTTGTATGTAGAATATTTTATTGGGTAAATGTGTGATGGAGAATCTTACTGTAGCAAACAATTTTTTGAAATAATGGTAGACAAACGGGGGCTAAAGTAGTTGGATCCTTTGCAACCAGCCAACCACAATAGGCATTTAGTATGGTCCACTCTCCTCTTGAGAACACAAACTAAAAGGATTCGTACCTACTCAAAATCCAGCATACATAACTCAAAAGAACGAGAGCATAACTCAACAATTATATAGATTAAGATCCGATGAGGGGAAATTTGGTAGTATCCATCGTTCAATTATAACAAGATAGATCAAAACCCATTTTGGGATATGTAATGAGGTTCAAAAGTAAATATGTAAAAAATTTACACCAACATCTATAATATATTAAAATAACTATATTTTTCATTCCACTCCTCTTAGATGCTATAAAACCTCATTATCATTTTCTCATATTTTAGCTTTCTTAGTGCATGATTGTCAAAGCTTAAGTTTTAATTTAAACTGGTCAAAATACTATTTATCCGCACATTTCGTAGGAACCACATATTACTACCAACTTATTACCCATACATTCTGTAGTACCCACAACTTAAAAGCACTTCAAAAAACTTAAGCTTTGAAAACATTAAAAAATCATTAGTTGAATCTCTCTCCCCCATACACACAGAAAAAAGTTATCAATGTATTTCCATTATTTTATCTGTATATGATCTTTATAAAGGTAAATAATGTCATCTGAAGGCATATTTATATGGTATGATTGTTTGAAGCTTTGAAATAGTTAAAAAGATAACAATATGGTCGTTCATTGGACATGCAACCGCCCACCTTTAGAAGCTAACACATTGTGTGTGACCTGACATAATCTCAATGAGGATTTGTTTGCTAAAAATTGTTTTTGCTATTATTATTTTTTAGTAAGAGTTTTTCAAATGTAGAAAAATTATTGTAACTATGAATATTTTTTTAAAACTACCAGATACTTCGAAGGTCTGTCTCCAAGAAATAAGTAGCCTATGTTTAACATCATTCAACTCAACACTTTTAGCTAACATAATATATTAGATTCTTTAAGATATTACAGTTTCAGAGTTCACAATAGTTTTATTAACACTTGAATAACATTAAATTAACCGAATCTATGACCATTTCAAAACTCTATACTTTCAAAATAATAATAATTAAAGTTGCTACTGTCCACAATTAAACAATATAACTGAGACAGGAGTAATTATATAGTCTCATGGGTTCCAATCATTTTTATGTTCTTTGCAATTACAACTTTATTTATTTCCTTTTTTAACTTATGCACTTCTTTCATTTGAAGCTTAATTAATTGGCAGAAAGGATCAAGTTATTCAAGATAATATTCCCTAATTGTATCTTTTCATGCTAAAGTACATAATTCTACACCCAAAATTTGCAATTCGATCATGAAATTGAAGCCCTTTTCATAGATGTTTCATATCATATTCTAGAGAATCTTGACTAATTTTTTGTTTTTTTTTTTAAATATTTTTAGTATTCGGAATGTCAGAAAATAAAATAAAAAATAATGTTATCTAACACCAATGGTGCTAAATCACGGCCACACTTAATAAGTTCAGTCTAGATGGCCACACTTAATAAGTTCAATTAAATGACTCATGTGACATTGTATTCAAGTGAATTTATAATTTAATATCATTCAGTTGCCACCTGACCGGTGCTTGACGGTTGACACCAGTGATCTTGAATAGCATTACTCTAAAATAAGTAATTTAAATTCTAAATCATAATGAAGTTTTTGGTTAGAAAAAGAAACAGGTTATAATCTGCCAAGTAGGTTTTCTATCTTGACATGGATTTTCTAAGACTGTTTAGGGACAAGCACGAGTAATAATTGAACCAATGCATGGGTGCTTCATCGATGCAGAGAACACAATTGTCTCAAACGGAAGAGTTTACATACAAGGTAAAGAATGCAGGAAGGGGATGGATGTGTATATATAATGCCAAATAATAAAGCAGAGAGCTAAGGTATGTGGGTAACTGAAAAATAGGCACACATGCAAAGAAGAAAGGATCTTGTCATACCATAACAAAATTTTAAAAAATTACATGTGTCATATGAGCTGACCAGAAGGGAACAATTTTCAGCATCTGATCTAAAGAAGTTAACTGAAAAAGGATTGAACATCAAACCACGAGGCTAAACACATTCCTCATCATGCAAGAAAGTCAAAAGGATACATTTTCGCAATATTCACCAAGATGGTATAAATTTCCAGATATCAGGTAATTAGATAGCCATAAGAGCTGTACAGATTTCCAGCTTCCTATAGTGGATGCAGGAATAAGCATATGAACATTACTGACCTGGACACGACTCCACAGCAAAGGAACAGAAGCCTTTGCCTGATTACATATATAGACATTAGTCAAAAATGGTTGAGGAAATTCCATGAGAAGGGTTTCTGTATATGTTGATTTGTTGTGATTGTTGACTGTAAGGCTGCGAGTAACAGCATCATAAAATGTACCCGCAGCACCTGCATTCTCCGGGCAGCCAAGACTACTGCCTCCTGAAAAAGACATGAGTGAAGCTTGCATTAGCTCAAAATTTTGGTGTAACTGAAAGACCATATGCTTTCAAGCACTGTAACTTTAGACAGCTAGACATAAATACAACCTGATATGCATCATTTGAATTAGGCATGTAATTAAGATAGAAACAGTAATTTTTTGGGCCAATTTCAGATAGAAAACAATAAAAGTTGACCAATACGGCTGTGATCAATAAGCAGAGCATGAAAGGAAGGCTGGCTCGTGATACACCTCTAAATCTATTAAATAATTTACTATAATTTGAACTTGCTTGAGTTTAATCTCATTTTACTCGTTACTTGGCTTTGCCTTTCAGCAAAACCAAACAATTAAAACAGAGAAATCAATTTATTTCCAATTTCCCCTCTTCTAACTCTTAATTTTTGCTCTGAATCACCAAGCAAAATGAGGATCAAACTTTATCACATGTTAACAGAATTGATAAGAGACTACTGAATCATAAATAGATGAGATGACCGTTTGAGCTCAAGGAGATTAAAGAATGGTCTACCCTTGAATGGAACAACTGGGTCATCAAATACCCTCAAATAAGCTAAAGCTGTGTCTCGTATGAAATACCGAATGCATGAGTGCCAGAACATGGCACACATTTAGCCCCTGTTTGATGGGAATTAAAATCAGATTTTTAGTAGATTTTAATAAAAGATGATAAAAAGTGTGGTTGAAAAGTCGTGAGTCCCATAAAATATGTAGTTAAAATTCATTGTTGACTTGAACTTAAATTAAAATCTAGACAGGGGCTTAATTTTCAAAAACTGGTACACATATCGTTTATAAACTTCCACCCCACACCCAAAAAAAAAAGGGAGAGAGAGAGAGAGAGGAAAGGAAAGGGAAAGGATCAAAATTGCCCATAAGTGGAATGGTGGACATCGTCCACAATAATTTTATGTGTATCTGCAAGCAGGCAATCTGGATGGGCTAACTTATTATTACAGCAAAATCCCTTGATGGCAGCCTTTCCCATCTTTGCAATTTCCAAGTTTCTAAGGGGAAAGGGTAGTCCAACTTTAACTGGGCAAAATGGTTAACACTTGTTGACAAGGAAATAAGAGGTAAAGATGAAAACTGTAGCTATAAGACAATATTAGAAGACATGTCAGAGGTCCTACCATTTACAGATATCTCAGGTTCATCGTGCCTACTAAAAATATCGACAGAAACTCTTCCACCGCCCCCTCCAGCAAAACCGTTACCCCCACAAGCACTTATGCTACCAGTTCCAATCCTGCACTTCACAAAAAACAAGGGGGATTAAAAACGCATCAACTTCATATCTACAGCATCTCTCAGTAAATCCGAGTATCTAATAACATGACTAATCATTTTTTTCTTTATCAACCAACAGTAATGAAGTAGACAAGAATAAATTAATATAAAAACTGAAAATGGGAACTAGATAGATGGTTGGTCTAAGGAAGAGAATAATATGAGCTATATATTTTGATCACCTTTCCTTATCCTTAGAACAGTAGGGTTTGAAGCTAGCGAAGTCAATCAATCCAGCATTGTTGAATAAAGAAGAATGTTTTAATTCATGCTTGCTGGTGTCCCCGAAAAAAATGTCAATGATCTTTATTTGGAAAAGAAGTATAATTCATGTGATAGACCTCCATTTTCCATTGAATACAGTAGAAAAACTATGTCATATTTAAGAACCTAAAAGTTCAAAGCTTAGATGATCTTGTTGTACTTGAAAACAGAGCATGAAAGAAGAATGAAAATTCATGGACATCCACATAATCAAAAGATTGGGAGAAACCAAAAGACTAGGGAGTACGATAGTATCATATCTTCAAACATTGGAAGATTATAAAGTTTCTAGTACAATAATGGGTACCAATTTTTGTTATCAGCATTGTGGAGAAATGAGAAAAACCAAAGCCCTACAAGCTTGAATAAAAATGCAAAATGACAATAAAAACGGTAGTATCATGGAAATATGTACTTCCACTTGACTGACTATGACAGAAAGCATCTAATTAACCCCACGACATGAAGTCGAAGTGAAGCTAACTGTATGCATTGTCAATGCAATAATCACATTCATAAAGGTAATGATGACAGTTTTAGTTATATATTAGCCTCATAGATTCATGTTACAGTCACTTTGAATCAAATCACTTTAGAGTTACAAATTTGCAAATGATAGCCGATCACGAGACCTTATCTATTTGACATTCATACCAATGCCGGAGAACAGTATTCTGCGGCCCAAATTAGCAATTCCAATGTACAAGATAATTCTAAAGTGAGCCTCAGCAATAATAAGTCATCAGTCCAAACTAAAACTACAATCTACCAGCAATATTATATGGGCTTTACTAAACTTGTATTTAACAATATATTTAATGAAAATGGCAATAAGAGGAAAGAAATTTTTACATCCTATAAGCCTTGATGCAGATGCTGCCACCAGAACCACCTCCACCTTTGGTACCCCCATCTCCTCCTTCCGCCAAAACACTCCCATTCAACTCCAAAAGCCTCAAAATCATCAACATTACCCTCCCGCCTCCACCACCCCCATAGTCAATTTCCCGACTCGTGGTCCCACCCTTGCTTCCATAACTCCAAGGTTTTAGTAAACTCGACCAGGAGTATGCATCCCCACCCCACACGTCCTCCGGGAGTTTACTTGTGTCTGTTAAACAAGCTGCCCCTCTGCCTCCGTGTCCCCCACCTGCCCCATCAACCCCCTGGGGGGTCCCACTAGTCTGAGGCGGTGGCGACCCAGCTAATCCAGTAGTATTCACAGCTGAATTATTCCCAAAATTAGCATTATCTGCAAACAACTCAAAAGTACCACTTGCTATTGTCGAATTCTCTCCCAAAGTAAAGTTCCCAGTAACATTTATCACAATTTCACAACCAGAAAACGAGGAACAGCTTATGTTAACATTGGGAAGAATTACAAGATTGCCCTTCCCTGCTATGTAGACGTCCTTGGAGAGGTTCAAATTAGAAGCCATTTTGCAGGTAGTATCCAAAGAGCCGATGCCGCCAAGATCGTCATCGCAGGAAAGCGTCGGCGGGTGCGGCGGAGGAGGAGGCGGCGCCGGCGGGGTGTAATCCTGGTGGAATAGCAGTAAATCCGAGTCGAAATCGGAGTCAAGCGAAGCAGCTGATACCCAAACTAAATTTGAACAGGGATTTCCCAGTAGAAACAATAAGATTAACAATAATAAAACTGGATGCAAATTACTGAAACGACGTGAAGAAAAAGCCATTGACTAGTGAGAATAGTCATCACATCGAACAGTAAAGAAGGGAGGAACAAGAAACGGATTTCATCTGTAGAGTAATTAAATTAAAACCCACCGGGAAAATTTGAGAAGCTAACAGATTTTGTGAGAGAGATAGAGAGAGATGTAGCAGTGTGTATGTATAGGTTGGGGGAAGGAAAGGGGTAGTAGCCTAGAAAGGAGGAGCGCGAGGCTCGTGGGTGGGTTGGGGATGGGGCAGGTGAGTGAGTGAGTCAGTGAGGGGAAGGTGGCAGCACGATTCAGCAGTTATTTTATCTTTTTTGTTTTTTTTTATGCAACTACTTTTTCAGAAAGCAACTCGTTGTACAGAAGGGAAATTGCATCATTGGTCCTCAGTTTATTGTCTGTATAATATATTGGACTTTAATTCATGATTTTAGTTCTATTATCACTTCTAACAAAGAAAAATGTTTAAATTTATGTTAAACTATTGTGTGTTATGGACTAATCTAATTTGAGACCAATAATCTAGTGGCATAACTTTGGACTTATGGAGGTAATGTGGTGGTTTAGTAGAAATTTTGATATTTCCATGCCCCAGGCTAAGGTTGAAGGTTAATTTAAAAACTTTAAGGACCAAGTGAAATTGGAGCAATAAGTTGGGGAGAAATGGTGAAATATTCCCATTTAAGCATTTGCAGTTATTTTTCTTGTGGTGGCGGCCCTATTTTTCTCCTATCGTGTCGATTTCTGATTTCAACATTCCAGCAAGAATTAGGGAGCAGCGGAGCACGAGTTGTTAAATTATTTAAGGAAATCATAATTTTCTTAAGAAAATCTACTCTTTCCGCAATCCAATTGAAAAATAATAGAATTGTTCTTTTAATTATTTCATTTTCAAATTTCAACTTTTAGAGAATGTTTGGCAAAACATAGAGCTTGTTTTGGAGAGATTTTAATTGGATTAAAATTGAAAAATATTAAAATTGAAAATATAATCGTTATTGAGTTCCACCCGTTTAATAAAAGTCAACAATAAAAACAAATTTTTCAATTTTAATCCAATTAAAATCTCTCCCAAACAAACTCTTAAATTATTTAAGCTCATGTTTGATATAGATAAAAATCAAATTATTAATAAATTTTAATAAAAATTAATGGGACGCGATTGAAAAATCGTTCAGTCCTATGAAATATGTTATTAAAACTAATTATTGATTTTTTTGACTTGAATTTAACGGGGCTGAATATTTTTTTTATCCGCGCATTTTGCAAAACTCACAACTTTTATATACTTTTTGTAAAGTACTTAAAATTACTATCAAAGAAGTAATTATTGCTACATTTTCACAACTTAAAATTAATGAAAGAGTGCAAAATATAGTTGTGTGCCCATAAAAGGACGTAGAAGTAGGCGACGAGAGAAAGAAGAAGAACATCAGAGATTTTGGCTCATCATTGTGTGGGTCGTCTGTCTTGACTATAAAAGCAAAGAGGCTAGTTTGTTGAAATGTGTTGGATAGTGCCGTTTGAAATTGATTCAGCACAGAAATTGTTAAAAGTAAATTTATTGGATCGACTAAGCAAAGCCAGCGATAAATAAACTTTATTCTCGATTTAAACTTTTTCAGATTTCGATGAATGATATTAGCCCTTGTTTGAGCCTCATTCTTCAAAATTTTATTTTTCTCAAAAATCATTTTCAATATATATTCTCCAAATAAAATAACTTCTCTTTACTCATTTTTTTAGTTTTTAAAAATATTCATCCACGATGTAATTTAGTGCTTGTTTGTCTCCCATTTTGGAAGAAGAAATAGAGTTTTGAATAGTATTTTTTGGAGAATGTATGATTGAAAAGTAAAGTAATTTTATTAATTTGTATGTAGAATATTTTATTGAGTGAATATGTAGTGGAGATTGTTTACTGTAATAAATAATGTCTGATAAAATGGATGACAAACAGGGCCTTAATAGAGACTTCGTCAAACTGATAAAGCGGAGAAGAAAATAGACATTATCTAGAGCTTCGTCTAGATTCACAAATCTTGTAAGGAGTGATTCAACAAAATTGATATTTACTTTCTAAATTTACGTTTTTTCCTTTATTTTAAAAACAAAGGACACCTATATTAGTTTATAGAATGTATTGGAGACTAATTTTAGACTTGAAAATCTACTTATCATCAACGCCACCTATATAGCAATCCATATACACTGCATTTGAGATGCTCTAATGAAAGGAGTATAATATATAGACTTGGTGAATTAAAGTTGAGATCACGAGTTTCGCTAACAGCACGTGACGGATAATGTATTTTCAAACATTTAATGGAACGTTATATATCGGACACTTAGTCAAGAATTAACTAAACTTAGGTTTAAATCCCTCAAACTTTAATCCCATAGTTTCGTCACATCTTTTACGTAGCTCGACATCAAAACAAAAAGTCACAATTGAATTTAATTTGATTAGGTCTACAATAGAAAATAGAGTATAAAGAGTCACCACACAACAAAACCTCGTGCATTTACTCAACATCTACCTTCCCATCAAGCATGCGCGAGCATACCCCAATGTAGCATCCATGCAACCAGCATGCATGCATGCATGCTATCTGAGTTCAATAGGTCTAACCAATTATGTACTTGTGAACACAAAAAAATTTGCTTATTTCTCAACCAAAAGATATCTATGACCCTTTAATATATCGATATGAAAATTATCTTTATCCACACTATTTTAATAGTATTACAACAATACCCTTATGAAATTTTGATATGATTTAATTTTGGCAGTTGTTTCGGGTCAATCTTGCCAATTGTCACATACCTTTTGAGGAATTAAGATCAGATTTCAAGTCAAGTTTTGATATTTCATGATGTTCTCGAGAAATGTTATTGTTCATTTTACATTGTATAATATGGTGTTTATTTATGAAACTTTGCTCATTGATTTCTGGTAGGAGTTGTTGAATTTTAGCCGACCGAATAAGGTTAAATTCTTGTTCATTATAACTTGTTTGTTAAAATTATAAAAACAGAATGACACTATTTTAAAAGCAATGTTACACGTTCAAAGTTTTTTCACAAAACTTGGCACGGCCCGATTGGCAGTTGGCAAAAAAACAAAAAGTTTGTGAATTAGGTTATGCCAGCATCGAGTATTTGATATTCCTTAATTTTTCCCTCCATTAATTATCCTGAACTCAGTGCACACGAATATATACATATTTCTACCATAGATGTAAAATAGTAAATGTCTAATATTTGAAAGTTGAATGTGAATGATATAATATCCAAATATCCAAAAGATATAAAAGAAATAAAGATTTTTTCCCACTTCGTTCAATAAATCAATCGTTGTAATGTTCAATATAAGTATGTCGAATATAATTGTTTTCAGCTATTTAAATGAATGTATGTCGAATATACAATGCTTCAAGTTATCAAAAACACCGCAATGTTTTATTTTTGAACTATTATTATTTAAAATTTTCAACAATATAAATAAATTAAAAATATTATAATTATAGATTAAAAGATAGAGAAAGATAAAATGGAAAACTTATTTGGTAGCTAACAAATTTTTTTTCCATGTGTGTTTTAGTCATGTTTGGGGCATATTCTTTCAAAATTCATTTTCAACCACACATTTTTCAATAAAATAATATTTTACATCACATCAATAATTTTTCTTTATTTTTTAACCACATATTTCTCATTATATCACTATTTAAAATATATTATTTTCTCAATAATATCCATCAAACACACCCTAGAAAAAGATTTTTTCGAAATAGCCATCATAAGAGGACAAGACGATTATAAGCTGGAAAAAAAAGTATCGATGAATAATTAATACATAATTGATTGAAAATATGACTTATGGGTCCCCTGCACTAAAATAAGCAAAACATAAAAGTTGGTAAGCATTTACGTAAGGAATATTCGGAATCATTTGAAAAAAAAAAAAGGCAAAACTAAGCTCCTATTTGTCTCCTATTAATTTAAAATATTGTTTATTATAGTAAAATTCTTCACCACACATTCATTCAATAAAATATTATACACACAAACCAATAAAATTACTTTAAATTTCAACCACACATTCTCAAAAAAATTACTATTCATTACTCCATTTATCTCCCACTAATAGGAGACAGACAATCCCTAAGTTATAGGGACATCGTGTCCTTTTTATATTTAGAAAAAGAAAGCAAAGAAAATAAATTAAGGCGCACGCGGACGTCAAGCACGTTTGATTAAGCTTAAAAAATAGAATTGCTTTTAAATAATTTTTGTTTTCAAACATATTTGGATAATTTAATTTGAAGTAAAAGACTTTTTCGAAAGCAACTCTTATTTTACTGCCAAAATGAATAAATTACTCATTTTAAATTTTACTAATAACAATTTTTTTGTTTCTACTTATAGATTATAGTTTGAAAATAAGTTAAAAATAGTTATTTAAAAATAGAATTGCAGTTGAGGTTCCAAATCTTTCAAATTATTATCGATTATACCAAAACTTTTTATTTTTTGTAGTTGGAGTCTCAAACCTTTAATATCTATTGCGATTGGAGGACATGTGGATGAAATTCATCCATTTGATCGTCAATTGACCAAAAGTCAACTATCTGATCAAAAGGAGGCTCAAACACACCATTACTTTTTAACCATACAATCTTCCATAAATCACTATTCAAAATAAAAAACACAAATAAAAAAAAAAAAAAAAAAAAATTCACCCAAAATGGGTGTCAAACAAGGGCTTTATACAATAAATTAGGTAAAAAATAATAATATTAACATAAAGCTGAAAGTCCAAAAACGTGAAAATAATTGTATAATGAAACTTTTCTATGACTTTTTATCTTTTAAATATAAAATGATATCATATACAAGTTCTTTTTTACCTTCATGTAAATGATTTAATAATAGTTGTATAAAAATCCACACAAAATATTTTAACGACGACTTTGAATGATTAATCAAGCATCTTCGTGTCTAAAGAGGAAAAAAATCGACAACTTGTAAAACGAGTTACCACGAAAATTAACTTTATTAATAATTAATCGAATTTATATTGATTAACTATACAGTGACAAATAAACCCATTGTAAATGACATCATTTTGATTCTTCAACAACAAAAACTAGCTATCAATTGAAATAATACATAGAATTTTTTAGATTATCAAAAAAATTGCTTTCCATAAATAGTTAACTATTAGAAGTGGATACATCAGCATAGAGGCGCAGTTGAAAAAACGGTGAACCCTCAATTTTGACTTTTTCATGTGTGGGAAAACCCTCTATCCTCGATTTAGTTCTGTATTTTCCTGTTCTGAATTGTAAATGGGATAGGGACGAGAATTATAGTCTCCATCCCGAATCCCTCTAACTCGCCCATAATATTTTTATTTTGTGTTGTTTTTTTTTTTTCATTTAAATAGCATTTAACAAATAAATAAACGCGACGATAAATGAAGAATTTTGATTCTCCGCTCATCCTTGTCCCGAAAATCCCCAGAAGATGGTAATAGCCGTCCATTACCTCGCCTTGTTGCTATCTGTAGACTTGTTGTGACTTCAACAAACCATTCGTCATTTTTATTCAAGAAAACCACAATTATTTTTGTAAACTTGATTTCCTTTGGATACTACTTTCTACTCAATTAATAAACAAATGAATCTTTAATATACATTAATTTTGACTTTTCACGATAATGTAAAAATCAACCACTGTGCATTTGAAGAAACTATAGTCTTACTTTAAACGCCGAACTTCTTCATCCTACCTAGTGACGAAAGAAAAATAAAAAAATGAATACTTGATCTTTGATTCTATTCGACTTGATTAGCAAGGCTCAGAGTAGGGGTGAACATACTACCTGCAAAATCGACCCAAGTTCGAGGAAAGTCTGCCAATTTTCCAAACCAATCCCAAATCTCGATTTTAGGATGAGATCGTAACAAAAAAAGTGATTTCAAGTATAAAATACTCTTGAAATCGACAAGAATAAAGATCCTTGAACAGGCTCAAAGACAGGATAAAAATGGACAGACTGGCTTGGTTTTGGGTGTTTTTTTTTTTCAAACTGTTCAATTATGTGTCGACACGTGTCCCTGCCTATTTTTTAACCTGTCATTGAGTATGTTTGTATAGCATAATTGAATCGACAAGCCAAACCGACCCTTCGATTTGGGTCGATTTTTATATCCTTTCTAATGGATTTTCGGATTGAAAGTTCAACTACTTCGAACTTTCGATTTGATGATCTGATAGACTGTCTAGTGCCCAGTTCTAGACCAGAGGAAGCACGTGCTATGTGCATGTTTTCTATCGAGAAATTAATTAAACCTAATTCCATGGGAAAAAAAATAAAATTGAAGCAATTCCCAAGATAATCTTTTGGAATAAATACGTACAAAATTTTATTTTGTGAAACATTTAAAAATGTGAAGAACAACAAGCAATGACAGCTATATTTCGTCCTCAAATTGAGGGAACAAAGCTACCTAAAAAATAAAAAAGCACCCGTTTCAATACAATTGACTGGTTGGTGGAGCCTGACAATAAAGTGAAAAGGGATAAATACGTCCAATATTTATCATTTAATTTTTATTTTATTTTGGTGGAAGCCAGCTTTGGAACTTTTTTTCATCTTTATTATTTTTGTATATTTTATGTTTATTTATAAAACACCTAAATTTTTAAATAAAATAATCTATGCATGCGAACAATACAGTTGGAAATAAGTTCTTATAAAAGACTTTAACTTTTCATGACAGTAATTTTTTTATCGTGAAAATTTGATTTTTTGACAAATAATAGACTACGCATTGTGGGAAACAAAGTCTTTTTTTTTTTTTTTAAATGTAAAACAAAATTTGTTTGTTCGATGACCAGAAACTTATAAGCTGTGGAAGAATTTAAACTATTTTGAAACTTATAAGTTGGTTTTTTAATCCAAAAGCAGTCAATTCAAACAATATTTTTCAATAATAGGGTAACGTAAAACTTTAATTCAATACATTTTGCGTTATGATATTGCATTAACTAGTAAATTTAAAAGTACAATTGAGTGAAAACAAGTTCGAGGCTGCAAGTAACCCATTAATTTCCTTCTTTAATATGTTCATTCGTTCGAGCAATCACGAAATAAATAATTTTTATTCGATAAGTAAACTAATAAATTTGATTATTGAGGTAGATATGTTTCTAGCCGTGATGAATCCACATTGGGTGGTTGGAATCTCCAACTACCACTCGCAAGTCACAGCTAAGGAGCTTAAATGGGCTAAACGTACTTGCTTACATAACGTCAGACATTGACACAAGTACATAGAAAATCATCACATACATTACCAAGCCCATTTGGTTTAGTTATTGATAAAAAATTAAATTAAAGTCAAAATAACAAAAGGCAATGTCCTAAGAAAGCATAACTTGTATTTTTATCTAGAAAAAGCTAGAAGAATGGCGCGGAAGAAATTTTGGCTACTACTAATAAGAAATAAGGGCAGATAAGAAAGAGCGATGAGATGACTAGCTTAATAACATTATTAAATCTAAAAGTTCGATATGTGCTCTATTAACCTCTAAGTGAAGGGGACATCCACCAAAGATGGCACTAGGAAAGACGGGGCACAAACGAGGTAGCTTATGCTTTCTTTTTTTTCTTTTCTTTTTTATCATCATCATCACTACCTGATTTATAGTCGAATTTGGAGAAAAAAACTTTTCGCATTCTTCTTTTCGGTACGTTGTTATGAACAAATCTAATGCTTGATCTTAGATTTTAGGTATTGTAATTGGATCTCAAGATAATAGCAAGATAAAATAAATAAACAAAAATACGGAGATTTTACGTGGAAACCTAAGATGAGAAAAAAATCAAGGGTAGAGAAGAAGAATTTCACTATAATCAATAGTGAATGTGTTTCACTATATATATATAAGCTCAATTTTGGAGTTCTGAATGAAGTAGAATGCAAGAATCCTGATAAAATCAAATTATGGCCGAACGATAGAGCCTAGGCACCCAAACGTTGTTCCACTATTGTGTTGTCGGCGCCCAGGCGCTCCGTCTCTGTCTCAAACACTTCAAAAACATTGCTATCCATTTTAAAGTCATTTTTTCAATCAAACTTTCAAACCTTGATGAAATTTGATCCCATCACAAATCGTACATCCAAACCAAAACTCTCTGGGCTTCTTTTATCAATCAACCACCAAATTTTCATAGAATTTGGGTCATACTACAACAAATCTCCTCATTGACACAAACACGTTCCAAACACCACTCCACATTTTTAAAGTAAACACCACTCCACATTTTCCAAACAAGTTCCAATGGGATAAATCGATGACAAACACCGATTAAGTTCAAGCAATACTCAAACTTAGCGAAGTGATTTTGTCATCATATTGATTCTCCTTGATATCAACCATACTCACTACAATATCACCACGAACAATCACATCTCACACAAGTAGTACCTCAAATCAATGTGTTTAGCCCTTTCGTGAAACATATGATCCTTGGTCAGAAAGATAGCAGTCTTCACAAACCACTGTAGAAATTTGGAACTCTTCATACAAAGAATCTTCCAAGTTGTTCATATAAAGAATCTTCCAACTTTTCTATCCCTCAAGATCTTCATACAAAGAATCTTCCAAGTTGTTCCCAAATCCTTCATTCAAACTCTTCACAAGTTGGGATTTCACATTTCTGACCTCTGCTTTATCCTTGACTACTATGAGCATGTTATCAATATATAACGGTAGATATGTAACTGATCCATCATCTCACTTTCCGAAGTACACACAACTATCATAACTGCTTCTAATAAAATTAAGAGTAGTCATGAATGAATCGAAAATTTTATACTACTGTCTTGACGACTGCTTCGGCCTATACAAGAACTTCTTCAACAAGAACACAATTATTTTTATAGAAACTATGAAACCCTTTAGTTGTTGTATGTAAATGCTTTTTTCAAGTTTTCTATGCAAGAATGTTGTCTTAATATCCATATGCTCAAATTTCGAGTCATCTTTAGCCACAACCCCAAGTAGAACTCTAATTGAGCTATGTTCTACAATTGATGAGAAAACATCTATGAAGTCAACGCCTAGATTTGATTGTAGCCATTTGCTACCAATCTGGCCTTATTCCTTGTATCTTCAGCCTTGGCCTACTTTTCTTTCTTTTAAACGCCCACTCGTAGCAGGCAACTTTCTTTTCATTGGATAAGTCCCAAGTGCTATTTTTATTTAATAACTCCATCTTCTCCAACATTGCAATCAATCATATGCTAGAATCACTGCAACGACTGCCTCTGAATATGTAGCAGCTCCTCGATGTAATCAATATTGTCATCCACACTTAATGCATAAACCATCAAATCTGCTTCTCCTTACTTCTGTGGAAATTTAATATGTCTATAAAGTCTGATCTTAGCAATAGAATAATGTGGTGTCATTGGTGGTGTAGGCAAAGTATTGCTGTATGTCAGCTCTGAACTAGGCTGGTCTGAAACCTTTGATCTATCTCCTAAAGTAATCTCTAACTCTATCCGAGTAGTTTGATTATGTTTCTCAGTTTTATCAGAATCTCAACAAGGCAAATTTTGAACCATAGCAAGTTTATCAAATACTACATTTTTACTAACCACCACTTTTCTTGTCTGAAGACACAACTTATATCTCTTCACATCTGATTTATACCTAAAAAAATACACTTTCTAGACATAGGTTCCAACTTTTTCATTATCTAAATGAGTATAAGCAGAACATTCAAATATTTTCAAATTAGAATAACAAAAAGGTTTACTAGACCAGACATCTTCTGGTGTCTTTTTCTCGATGGTAATTGATGGTAATCAGTTAATCAGAAAACAAATTGTAGTAGCAATTCCAATCTAAAAAGTTTTAGACAACCCATAATTTGAAAGTATATAACGACATTTTCCATTAAAATTTTATTTTCTTTCTGCCACACTATTCCGCTACGTAGTTCCAAACACTATCAAGTGTTTCAAAATACATTAGCACTGTAGAAGAAATTATTAGTGAGATATCAAAATAGATGTGTAAATAAAGAATAGCAGGGCGTATCACACCTAAAATTATTTGAACTTTTTCTCTCAAAGTGCTCAAAAGTAGAAAATGACTATGAATTCAGATTTTGCCGTCATATATGAAATGTTTACATTTTAAGAAAAGGTAATGAAATATATGATTAAAAAGTTGATAAAAATTATAAATTCTATAACATGTGTGTTTGAAAATAAATTGAATAATAAATTTTAAAAAATTGAAACCAAAACAGGAGCTAAAGGCGCAAAAAAAAAAAAAAAAATTGTCATATGAACATTAACTAGCTAATTAAAGTAATTGTAGATGTCTTTTCCTAAAACAAAATTTGGACCACTGGCCGGCCACATAGCAATAAATCTGCTTTAGTTTGTTTGCTGGTGAAAGCAAAACGTTAGAATTTTATTTACTATATTATTTAATTGTGTTAAGTATTAAGGTCCTGTTTGGTACAGATTTTAATCTAAGTCAAAGTCAAACAATCAATATTAACTACATCTTTCATGAGTCACACACATTTTTAATCATATATTTCAAAAACTTATATCACAATCTACTAAAAATCTAATTTTAATCATCACCAAACACCTTCTAAATATGCTGTAGTAATAGCAAATATATAGTTGAAGTTTTCGGAAATTTTAAGTGCCACGATTTTGAGAAGGGTAAGTATCTATCTGAACTTGTTACATCCTCAGCCGCCGGAGAGAGAGAGGAGCAGCAAGGTGATGCTCGCAGACCGCCTATGCCTGCTATATAGATTATAGAATCAATTGGGCCCCTATTATAGATAGAGTAGGGCGACTTGATTGTCAATTCCAGTCCTTCTCTTATGAAAAATATGTGGCGGCTGCATTCAATCTCTGTTCTTTGTCTTTCCATGACTAGATTTGTCTCTAAAAATGCCACGTTGAACCTAGAGAAAGGCTGGTTATCAGCGAAATGCATTGAAGCGTAGCAGTTCACTAGACATATAGGAGTAAAATACTCCTTGTTGTGAGCCATGAGAGGAAATACTTATCTTTCATTACTTGACAAGGCACCTAGATTAGTTCCTAATCTCGAGCTTAACTTTTCATAAAAGCTCCAATTTTCTAAATGAGATGAATAAATACTCGTCAAAGATTGCTAACAAAGAAATGAGTAACTAAGACTTGTGTGGAAATTGAAATCTACTAGCATTTGAGAATTATTCTGGGTCATTTATTCATTTTATGAATTCTTTAGTTTAGTGTCACCATAATTTGCACAAGAAAAATTGATTAATTTATTTTATAACATTTGATTTACTCGAGTCAAAAGCATCTTAAAAAAAGAGATCAAGAGAAACTTATGTTAAATAAAGCAACAAGTAGGTCTCTATCCCCAATTCACCAAGAATAGAATCAAGTAGAAGAGCAGTTAGCAGGGCCACAAATAGATTAGAAGATGAAGCTCGACCAAAGGGAGAGGGTTAAATAACTCAACCTATTGCGGGAAGGAATGATTGGTACGAGGGTACAACCAAACAAAATAATCACTGAGTCGGATCGATCAAACAAAAACAAGAAGAGCGCCAAATCATCTAGGTACATAAACTCAATCAATTCGATCAAAAGAAAAAGGAAAACCTTTTTTGGATGCTCGAACCATCATCGTCTTTCTCTTTATATCCAAATGTCCCCGACTCAGGGCCTTTACGCTGCTCAATGTGCCAACATTCAAACCACTCCCGTCATCAATCGAGACTGCATGTACTATCTAGGCTTGACAAGACACCGAGCTATTTGTTTACATCCATTATTTTGTAAGAGATTCAATACAAGTATGCTTTATGAAAGTGGCATGACACTGGAAGCACTCAATTCAATATCATTGGTTGGAAGCACTAAATGAATTTATCCTATATAGATAAGGTAGTCACTCGTTTTGGCCTCCATATAAGAGGGCAACACAAACCTAAGAGAAGGCATAGATTATTTCGAGGGAAGTTAATGAACATGCTACCACAATTTCTGGGGCTGAACAACATGGCCTGAATTGGGGTGTTGATCTCTAACTACACTTTGTCAACTGTTTGTAAGGAAATATTTTGTTTTACGTTTATTCAATAAATTGTCGAGTTCAAGTATTGTTCACTGACCATTATCAAGGCGACTTCTTTAGTGCTATTTATGTCAATTATTCTTTTGTGTTGCTACAAAAAATTGACCGTCCAGAATCAGGCCTCGAACTGATGTCCATGCATGATGAGATAATTGAGCATTGAGTTTCATGTTTGTCAACTGGAAAAATGAGAGGAAATCATGTTTTTTAGTTTTCATTATCCAAAAATATGTAATATTTTTTATTCAGAGCAGGTATTTTTAATTTAAATATGTCTTTATTTTATCTCGAATCCCGTTAATTATGGTAATGTATATATGTTTTTAATTTTTGAAAGTCAAATTACACAAAATTCGATTAACTTACATATTTCTTATATTTAAATTACAGAAAAACTAACATAGGTCACATGCGTAACCTGCATAGATCACAATTGATGTATCTCATTTTTAAATCATGCATATTATTAAGTCACAATTTTCGCATGTCACGTTAATGTAAACACGTAAATACGATCACAAAAAACCACGCACTTTGCATGTCACACTGGAAGCAGACTACTACCACAATCACATAACTTGCCTCTAATACATGCTATATCATTGGGTCACATTCTGACTCATTTTTAGGCGTCGCAATCGACAAAATTCTTGTTGGGATGAGATCATAAGTTAGCTCACTAAATCAACAATATATATGTGCAAGAAAGGGAAACAAAACGAATAAAACAAACACAAAGTAAACTGGAATGAAACATGTCTTTATTATCAAAACCCTAAAGTCAAGAATCTAGATCTCAGAGCTTCAATCTCAAAGAATAAACCACCGTTCGAATCACAATCAAATCCCGAGGTAAGATTACAAAAGGATGACACTCAGACAATCCTATATTTATCATAATCGAGATCTCTCTTTACAATACAACACGGTTCACACAAGAACCAACACTCACTCAATAAAAATCACACAAGATTACATTAATGAGTGAAGAAACTCAGAAATCAAAAGAGTATTTTGATTTCTAGCAAAGAAGGAGAGAACACTCTAGAAACGGCGCAGATAGAACAAGAGAATGAAGAAAGCCAAAAAAGTGTACAATGATCCAACCCTAGAAGCCTTTAAATGGGTCACCTAATAGTCACCAATCCAACGGCTGTGGAGGCGACACATGGTGACATCCTGGGCGTCCAAAATCAGGTAAGTTGTAACACGGTTTCAAGCATTCCGTAAACAAGTTTTTGCACCAAGTAATAAACCAAATTATTCAGTTAGCTGGGCCTTCAAAATTCCAGTATGGCCAACATTTTCAGCCCATTGGGTATTGCATCATGCTATCACAAATCCTGTCATACTCCACCTTGGTACAATGATTCACATTCATCAGTGGTTATTCAAAAAATATAGATATCATAAGCACCGATAACAACATCCTCAAATCAACAAGGAACCACATTCAACAAGGTCAAATAGTCCAGAAATATGTTCAAAGGCGGTACCTTAGTCCCTACATCAGCAGGATTATAATTAGTAGATATATTTTCAAGTTTCACAACACCTTGTGAAATAGTATCTCTAATAAAGTTAAATCTAACATCAACATGGTTAGATCTATTATGCAAAATAGGATTTCTACTTAAATGAATTGCAAATTGACTATCTGAATAAAGAACAACTTCTTTAACAAAATCAAAACCCTTTTAACCAAATTCCTTCTTTAATAGCATCAGTTGCTGCAATGTATTCAGCCT
>CAIGRN010112373.1:0-30521 GCA_903798345.1 Fraxinus anomala | reverse complement strand
TTTTAAACTTGAAATCTGATTTTTGTATTGGTGAAACTTCAAACCTGATCTATGAATTTTCCCTAATTATGATTATAATAATAAAAATATATTTACTAATCGGGGCAGGAATCAATGTTTGTTTTCCATTCTCCACCCCTCTAGACTTGGGGCATGAACTTTATTATCATTCCCGTCCTAGTTTGCCGATTAGTCAGGAATCCCTGCCTAGTTTCCATTCCTAGTTGCACATGGAATTTCATTTATATTGCTATTACTTATTTATGCATCAAACACTGCTTGATTCTAAAAAGAAGGCGCATTGAAATTGAGAGGGATGAGATTTAGTGGCCTTGCTATTGTTATCGACGAGGGTGCATATTTTGGCAACACTGCTGTTGCAAATTTTCAATGGCTTTGGTAGTGGTGTGTAGAAAATGAATTTGGGTTGGATCCATTTTTCGCCATGGTTGTAGCGTGTTTTATCAAGATTTTCAACATAATGATTTTTATCTTTCTCTCTCCCATTTTCATTTTTCTTTGGTATTTTAGTTTTGCTTTGGAAGAAAACCTTGGTCACGAGATAGGGTAATGATGTATATTTGGTAGTGGTGATGGCGATGGTTCTGGTGTAGGCAACAGTGGTGGAGCATGTGTGATTCACATGATATCAAGTCAGGGTGGTATAATCTTAGACATGGTGATTTTTGGTCAATGGCCAACGATAGATTTTAGGTTAGGTGATTCAACAAGAGTGGTGGAGATGGGGTTTACGTAAGCTAATGAATAAAATATGACACCGTAACGGAATTAGTTATAAGTTAATCAATAAGAGGCCTCCATCCGTCGTTTCTCCTAAATGACCAAATTACCTCAAAGCCCCTAAGGGAAATCTATAACTACTCTCGCCTAAGGGAAGAAAAGCATGCAAATTCAAATATCTCCCTCCCAAATAGTCATTTTCCCTCTTGCTCCTATCTGAATATTGAAACTAAAAAGTTTAGGAGGAGAAAATACTGGCTAGAGGAGAGGAATTTTTTGATTTGATTTTTATTGTTAACAATGACAGTGCAAATTGGCGATGTTAGCCTTTGTGGTGAATGGGGTGGCATTTATCGTGGTGATGTCGACTTTCTAGTGGTTTTTTATGGTGGTACAAATTTGAAGGTAGTGGTGGAGATTGGCCTTGATGGTGATAGTGGTAGTGAAAATAGGTTGTGTTGTTTTAACAGGTATGCTACAAATGGTGGTAAGGAGGGAAAAAATAATGGTAGCATAACACTATATGTTATAAGTGTCGGTGGCGACTATAGAAGTGGTATAACAGTGAATATTACAAGTATGATGACAACGACGTGCGACAGTTGGCTTAACAATGTAATAAGTTGTGGCAACGAAGGTGGAAACAAGTACCAAAATTTGTATGACACAATAAAACACTATAACACATACAACACACTGTGTTACAGAATATAACGTAAAAACATTAAAATAAAAAGATAATAAGAAAAATAGTATCTGTTTAAAAAAAAAGATATATAGTACATTGAGAAATAATTTATTTTTATTGTATTTGCGGAAAGTACCAATAAAGGTAAAAAGTTCTTGGGGGAATAGGACTCTATTTGAGAAAAAAATAATTGGTTGATTCTAGAATGACAAAACGTTTTAAGTTTTAGGGCCTTCTTGGGAGTTTTTCTCTGATTTTGACTTTTTTATGGCACCGATTACGAAAGATTGAAAAATCAGCGCTTGTTAATTTTTTCGGGCCATTGATTTTAAACTAGTCAAAATCGGCGTAGCATAATTTAATTCATATTACTGACAATTTATTAATTACTGTTATGTCAAACTATAAGATTGGATAGGATAATTAATGAATCGCCAGCTATTACTCGTCTCTTTTATTTCTATACAGGTCTTTGGATTTGCCATTATAGTTTGAGGTAACATCGCAAATGATAGTTACTAAATTTTTCGTACTAATTTTACATTATCATTTACTCTTTTCGTCCCACAAAAATATGTTGCTTACTCACACATATTAAGAAAATGTCATTAATATAATTGAAATAATAAATTTTACTTAAATTTTTTCTAATATACCTCTACATTGAATAATGATCTAAATAAGGGTAGTAAAAAAAAAAAAAAAAAGCATATATTTATGGGCATGGAGGGAGTAGTATTTTCACATTCACTTAATGGTTAAAATGAATCAATGGCATAGCGGAGCTCTTAGGCCTTAGCATTATGCTTTCTCAGATTTCTCAATTCTTACATGCTAGCCTTTGGGGTCCAGCAACAGTAAATAAATCCACTGGTTTTAGGTACTTCTTTCAGTTGATGATTTATTTAGGAAGAATTGGGTTCTGCTATTGAGAAATAAGTCGGATACTTGCCTAAACTTCAGAAATTGGAAAACTCTTCCTGAAAATTAGATAAATAGATAGGTAAAAACTTTTCGAAAATATAATGGTTTGGAGTAATGCAATGAAGTGTTTGATGTATTCTGTAGGGAGAGTGGAGTCCTTAGACATAGGATTGTCACCTATACACGACAGTAAAATTGTTTAGCTGGGAGAATGAATAGGATTTTTTTAGACAGTAAGATGCATGTTAATGAGTTCTAGTTTACCCAAATTGTTTTGCGTTGAAGCTCTAAAAACAGCTTATTGATAAATAAGCCCATGTTTGATGGGCCATTATTGAGAAAAAAATGATGTTTTGATTAGTGATTTTTTGGAGAATATATAGTTAAAAAGTATGAATTGATTTTTGATTTACGTGCAAAATATTTTATTGTGTAGATGTGCAAAATGCTTTATAAAGAATTTTATTTTAAAGGGAGACAAAAAGGGTTAAATGTCCCACTAGTGCCTTAAATTTTAAAGTTTCTGATCAAGTTTGGAGTGGTCACTTGGTAGATTATTCAAATTCAAGTGTGTTTGGATGTGCAACCTATGCACCCCAAATGAAGGGAAGCTAGACCATGGGCTTTAAAGGGTATATTTTTAGGATTTGGTGAGGGGATGAAGGGCTACAGGTTGTGGCCAAAAGGCCAAAGGGTTATAGAGTCATAATACGCATGAATGTAATCTTCAAAGAATGTGAGATGACTTTTGTCAGAGAAAAATTACTGAATACTGAAGAGGGTCATCAACATGGAGTAACTGAATATGATGGATATTTCTTGGTTTTAAAGCCAAGAGACCATGACCAGATTGAGGTGGAGTAGCCTCAGGTAGAGGATGAGATAAAACTAGTACCTAACCTAGAAGAAGTGATAGAACTTGTTGAAACCCTTTTAGATGACTACCAACGGCAGGGACAGAGAAATGAGAGAGATTAGGCCTCCATCTAGAACTAAAGAAGCAGACGTTGTGTCTACATTTTCTGTCCAAGATTTTCTTGGATCTGAACCTAGNCTAGTACCTAACCTAGAAGAAGTGATAGAACTTGTTGAAACCCTTTTAGATGACTACCAACGGCAGGGACAGAGAAATGAGAGAGATTAGGCCTCCATCTAGAACTAAAGAAGCAGACGTTGTGTCTACATTTTCTGTCCAAGATTTTCTTGGATCTGAACCTAGTACTTATGAGGAAGCAGTCTCTAGTAAGGAAGCAAATCAGTGGCTTGCAGCCATATAAAATGAAATGCAACCCTAGCTTAAAAATGAGACATGGACCTCAGTCAACAAACCGAAAGATCAAAAGATGATTGACTGTAAAATTAAGGAAGGTGAGACAAAAGATAGTGACGTCAGATGCAATGCTAAGTTGGGTGCTAAGGGACACAAGCAAAGGGAGGAGGGTATTGATTACGACAAGATTTTTACTCCATTATCCAAATACACATGTAACACCTCCATCAGAATATTATTGGCCTTGGTGGCACATTTTAACCTTAAATTAGACCGACTTGATGTAAAAACAATACTATATAACACTACTGGTATTACAATACCAGTCTAAGTACACTAAGTGATAGGTTCAAAGAAGGGTATAATTAAATGAATCATATATACCTCTCATTTAATGCCACCAAGACTCATATTTTAACATTAATTGTGCTAAATAGCATTACTAGTAAACAAAAGAGAAGTATTGTTAGTCAAAACACAGAATCCAAATCATATCTTCTTCATATATAAGAACTTGTATAAAATGTGGCAGGGCATATCCTACACAGCACTTCTGCTCCAATGAAATCAATGATAAAGCGAAATACCATTACAACATAAATAAACAACTAAACGACAAAATTTCTGCACTCCTTCGCGGTACTTAAACCTTGATGTTGAAATAATCTTGATCAAAGTGATGCAATCGCACATATCCATCTTCACCCCCACTCGAGAAACTGGATGTAATTTAAAAAAAAAAAAAAAGAAGATTACATTATTTTTGTACAGATAAACCAACAAATAACAAGGCATAAAGAACACACACCGAAGAGAACTGAAAATTTATAAAATGTAACGACAACACCAAAATAAACAATTCTTAAGCCCACTTCTTAAGAAACTCGAGATTGTATCTACAGCCTCAAGCACCCAAGCTTTGACAAATTGAAGAGTAAAACGTTGCAGAAACTCATTCTAACACTGCTTCAATGGTATCTTCCAAACTGCAGGTGACATCATTCCAGGAGTTAAACGGCACTATAGAGAAAAGCATTTGAACTTCTCTGTACTCTACAGAATTACTGCATCAGTAGCATAGTAATCCATATTCTCAAATTAAGAACAAAAAATCAAAGAGGAACTACTTCAACGCCCCCCCAAGTTTTGCTTGACAAGGAAGACCTCTGAGTTAGGTTAAGGAGGGTCGTTGTATCTCACACCATAAATCTCCAATAGCACAACTAGAGAGAGAATTCCACCACAATGCCGACAACCAATACCCATTCTTTCTGTTTAATATTTCTAGAACGAATGCACAATCATATAATGATCTTCAACTACAAAGGTGAAACTCTTGAATAAAAATATTAGCACAAGAGACGTCAAAAGTATAAGCACCACTATGAATGAACAAGCATGTGAACTCGAAATATGATTTTATTCATGACGGCCAAAAGAATTCCACCTTCAACTGAGATGCAAAGGTAATAAACAAAATATCACCTTTTTCCATCAGGATTAAATGCCAACGCATTTATCGGTCCAAAGTGGCCTTTGACGCCACCTATTTCTTCTTGAAGGATCTAACCACGCACAAAAACAGCATATACAAATTGTTAGACACGACTAAATGTTTCTAAAATTCCAATAAATATTCATAATATTGATTTAATTTGATTGCAACTTCATTCCTAAGAAACAATGACATTTACCTTGTCGTAGAATTTGGCTTCAAACTTTCCAGCACGGTGATCTGTGGTGGTGACAGCTGATGCGTCCTGACCACCTCCAAGAACCACCTGTAAATCATAAAAGTCCCAAAATCAACATAAGAGAAGGAAAAAAACATATGTGATGAAAGTCTTAACAGACATAAAAATATCGACTAGATGAAATCTGTTATTGATTACTATACATCTGGTTGAACATAAACAATGGAGACAAGCACATCCACATCCATGTACAATCAAGAGTATTTCAGGTAGAGTCGGCTCTCTAATGATCAATAATCATGAGTTATTTAAAATTATCAATTTTTAGTGATTTTAATTTATCTTTGTCATATCATCTTATAACATATGATACTGCTGGCATAAAATATTATGTACATTCACATTTCCTTTAGAATCATTCTCCTTACATTAGAATCATTTTCCATGCAATAAAAAAAAAGGATAATATGAATCAACATAACTAATATGGTGTTGAACTCCTAATGTACACTAGGTGTGCATGTTATGTGTTTGATTGAACCCTGCCCTCACAAGTTGTAATATATATTTTTTTCATTGATTTGGCTTCCTAGATTCAAAATTTGAACTTGACAGTAAATGCTTAAATATAATTATCCATAATCTATGTTGCAGGGACACTTCAACTAAAGTAGGTTGTCCATGTTGGACACATGTCGGATGCTGACATTCATCGGACACTCTACATAGTCATTTTTCTTTCTTTATCAAAAATATGATATATTTTTTACTTAAAGTTATTATTAAATAATAAATTGGTACTCATATTTAAAAAATTTCAACAAAAAAAAATTAATAACAAGTATAAAATTAAATTTATACTATATAAATGATTAAAAAATTTGATCGATGTGTCGACGACGTATCGTGTCAAGACTTCAAATCGCGTGTCGGCACACGTCATAGTCCATAATTTTGTACACTTTGTATATATACTGCCAATTGAACAAAAAATTAATAGCAATAC
Source organism: Fraxinus anomala (assembly GCA_903798345.1). Classification (NCBI taxonomy): domain Eukaryota; kingdom Viridiplantae; phylum Streptophyta; class Magnoliopsida; order Lamiales; family Oleaceae; genus Fraxinus; species Fraxinus anomala. The sequence continues at coordinate 24,198 of CAIGRN010112373.1, read as the reverse complement.
ACGTTTATAGATACAAATAGACAGAAAAAATGATGCAGACAGCAACCTTTTTTTCCTCCCATGATAAATATTGCAAAAGAATTCCTCAAAAGTTTACAATTTTGCAATGCGAAACAAAGTTGTTACGTAGAGATATTATTAATTAATAGATATTATTGATTTCAACAAAATAAAATATAAGATGGTCAACCCTAAGTTGCATAGACAGAGACACATGGATACGTGATTTTTTTGGAACAGGACACAAATATCGATATATTGTTCGATACATGTCCTTGAGTGTTTCGATACATGTCCTTGAGTGTTGGGGTCCTCCGATATGACATGTTGGGCATGAACGTGCTACCCTAGTAAGAGTGCCCATGCATCATAGTCAACTGCACTATTTCATCAAGTCCAACAAGGGGCCAAAATATATAAGATGAATAGCTGACTCTATGAAGCATAAACGTCAGCATCTACACCTTGCACACCTCGGTGAAGTGGAGTGGGGAGCAGGAGTTTCAAAGCCAATTTCCAACGTCTATGCTTAGTCAACATCTGCCCTCCATAAATGTGTAACATATCACTAAGAATTCAGGATTAAGAAGATTCCTATTATGAGTAACTTATCTGCCATGTTGCTTGGCTTGCTAATCAATTCTAAAATACTTCGACAACCTATGATTAAATCATCCAAGTCGAAGATCACATATTATAGTTCAAAGATCAGATCGATGTAAATAGTTCTAGATCAAACATGCTAAGCTTACATCCTCACAAGTTAAGCATTAGTTAGCTCTTAAGACAGTAGTTGCCAATTTGTTCACCAATGAACAAGACGGATTCAAATAAATACAAAGGCAAGAAAAGAAAATGCATCTACATTAAGTATATGAACTAAGGCAGAACAGTAGCACCATGAATTTTTTAAAGTTAAGTTCTCTGTCAGCACATACATGATCAAGAAGTGGAGACATTGCAACTGCATTCACTGGGCGTTCGGTTACATAGGTCTTGATGAGCGTCAAAGTTCTCGCGTCCCAAAGCTAGTAAACACGCATAGAAATCAACCAATAAGAAAGTGAAAACGGAGGTGTAGGTGCATAAAAACAAAAGGGTTAACAGGATACCCAAAAGATTAAGGAACAAAATACCATACCTTGGCAGATTTATCTAGGGAACCAGTGATGAAATGTGAACAGTCATTAGATTTTGAAAGTGATGTAATGGGTTTTTTGTGGCCATCTTCCTTGTCAGACTCTTTCAATAATTTCTCCGTCTGTCAGTTAGAAACACACAACATACTATTTTCATTATCAACGAAGGCATAAAAAATTAGCAGGCATATAAAGGTGAGGGCATATAGAAACAAAAGGCTGCGCACAAAATTCAAAGCTCCAGTTAAGTGAGTGAATGAATACCCAGAAATTTCATAAGCAAATATTTACCTATCTAGTCTCTAGTAACAACCTTTTTCTTGCAAAAATATCAGATAAAGACGAGATAAAATATAATTTACAACCTCAGAATCCCAGATACGAATTACAGCATCTTCACCGGCACTTATTATTGTCTTATTCAGAGGTCCCCAAACTGCTCTGTTGATTCTTCCCTGGGGGCCCTTGAGAATGACGACAGATTCACCAGTCTCTGCAATGCAGCCCACATTTACAATTTACTGGCTACTAAAAGATTTGGCAATATAAACTAGGAAGACAAGTAACAAAAGGTTCTGACAACTGCGTTTGAATTTAATATAAGCAGAACACAATGTATAACATAGCTAAAGATTGCATAAAGTATACGTAGGCCAGAATAAAAAATATAAACATATAGACCACATAAAATCAACATCCTAAAAGAAGAACTGTATAATACTAAGGTTATCACTATGTGCATACATCCACCTTAAGGGGAACAGTATAACCATCTCTAACCACGATCAGGTGCCCTGACCCCATCCAAAGAGAGCAGAAAGGGCAGCACCACAATAAGCAAATTTACTTGCAATATATATATATATATATATATAGAGAGAGAGAGAGAGAGAGAGAGAGAGAGAGAGAGAGAGATCATCTCCTGGCTACTGTTGCTTAGCATGAGTTAAACAACAATGACATGGTATATCAATTAATTGGAGGATCATATAGTTCCTAGGACCTACCATGAAGTTATTAAACAATTAACTGATATGCCCTGTCATTGTTATGCTAAGCAAGGGTGCTTAGTAGACCATCCCTCTATAATTGGTGGATCATTTATTTACTTCGATGTGAACCACCCACCATGAACTTATTCACCAAATAATTGATGTGCCATGTTATTGTTGCTTAGCTAAGCAACAGTGCTCGGCAGATCATTTCCATCACTCTCCATATGCACACACAAGCGCACACACAGACACGCACAAGTACTCGATACTTACGGTCACTGGGATCTCCGGCTATGCGCTTGATGTGAATAGCAGAAGTTAATCCCATAAAAGGGTCCGTGGTGATCACAGCCAGCTTATCACCAACTGCATAATCAACAGACCTAGCTGGGGAATCAAAATTGAAGGTGTAAAGCTGAGTTCCAGTTTGAACATCCCATAGCTTTGCTGTCTGGTCTGCACTTCCAGTTATAAGCCTTGTTGAATCCCCTAGGCACAACAGCAATAGTCAGTCATTTAATTGAATTGTAATCAGGTGCACTGCATTACGTGACCAGTTACATATTTTACAGCTATAATCCTCCCAATAAAAGAATCAAAATTCACGAATTTTATGCAAAATAATAACTCAAGACAAAATTTTGTATCAAGCCTTTACTATTAAGAAATTTTCTACTATTACCATCACTGGACATCTAGATCTCACACTTGTGATTTATCTACTGTACATATTTTTGCTAATATTGATATATCCTACAGAGACATTTATTTTCCAAACAACACTCACCACAGCACTTCATTAGTACCCAAATCATATGCTTTTTCCAAATGTAATGCAAAACTTGCTACTTTTTATTTTCTTTTTCATCAATATCTGAAGTTCATAGATGGCGTCCGCGATAGATCTCAGATCTCTCTAGCATAAACCAGATCAATTCTCTAATGACTCTGAATTACACCCCAATTAGACTTTCGTAATACCTCTATAGGATATACAATCTTGAATTTTTTTCATCTTCAAAAATATGTATTGTAACACTCTTTCGCCATTTATCAAGCATTTTTAAAAATTTTAAGTTCTCATCTAATAATTACGTCAATTACAAAATACCCACCTCACTAAGAAATCCACACTTTTAAAGAACATCCATCAAAACCAATTTTATTTCACATTTGCATTCTCCACATAGCCTCCCTCATGCCACCCGAATCTGTCTAATATAGATTGTGGTAGCACTTCCATTTACAATAGAATTTCATAGGTCCCCAAGATCTCTGTCTTCCACTAAATAGCTTGTCAAAATATTTTCACCAACTTTATGATTTCATCACCAAGAAATAACACCATAGTTTTCATCCTCAATAAACTTGCTTGGTTTAAATATAACCTTTTCCTTCAACCAAGATGTCGAAGAAATTACTCCTTCACAATCTTGGTTCCCCCATTATTATCGAACTCATCATAAGCTCCACTTAGCAAGTGTTGAATCACCCTCTTTGCTTCCAATTTAGCTAGCTTGTAATTTTCAAGAACATCCTTATTTTTATATTTTCATTAGTTTCTATAACACTCTTTTAACCTCAAGTGTTATTGGCTCCATCTTAATTCATCACCCCATTTCTTCATTAGGTTTCTACCCTTGGACTCTCTTAATACTTTCTTTTTAAGATTCCCAATGTAGTTAACAACCTCATGCCCTAAGTTGACGGAAATGGACATAGACAACTACACGACATGACAACATGTGATTTTTATAGAAAAGTAGGACATAGACACTTCAAGGACACTTAGATTTAAAAATATCATAAAATTTTAAATTTATATCTCTTATTATTATTATTATTATTATTATTTTACTTTTTATTAAAGGATAAGAAACATTCTATGTGGAACACATGCCGAAGAATGTTCCTAAAGTATCATCAAGCTCAAGAAGTTTAAAAAAAATATAAATAATAAGACACGGCGTGTGGTGTGGGGACCTAAGTCATAGATTGTCCAAAGAGTGTCAATATCCGATAGGACACAATAAGATACGCCTGGACACGCCGTGCCTATTAGAAGTGTTCGTGCATCATAGCCTAACCCACATCAAATTTTTATCTCCATACATATATCGTTTCTTTCATATAGAACTATATCCTTGAAAGCCACTTGCATTTCATTGTACGAGTAGTTATGCCATTTTGTTCCATGAATTTCTTTAACATTTCTTTTCTAACTGAAGTTGCGTAATTAGGCTCTAGAAATATACTATAAAGTATAATCCTTACCGAACTACTTATACACCTCTAGTTCAAGATGAAATCTGTTTGATAAGTTTTTAATCAAAAGCCTACATCTTTAACAGACTAACACCAAGTTATGCCATTCTGAAATCCAAAATTGTGTAATGTTCTTTCTGAATCTCCAAAGCCAAAATTTTCGTGTAGTCTTTCATATTTGAATTTCCATTCTTCGTGTGATTATTCAAATCTCCTAAATCAAAGATGTCTTTGGATTGTTGCGTTCATCTATCCATGTCTTCCAAAGATCATTTGTTTGTTCTTTAATCTGATCCTACATGTGGAGCATAAATATTTATAACACAAATTGACTGTTCTTCTAACAAGTCTAGCTAATACAATCAAATTCTAGGCCAGCCAGCCCATTTAACCTCTAGTACCTCATAGTTGTTTAAACACGGTATATATTACTCGTTTTTCGTAATGCTTTTAAATTCTATCCAGCCCATTCCACCTCTTGTATGCAAGTTATGTTGGCTCTCCATGTGCATATCTACTATATTTCAAGATTCACATCCAAGTTTTCCCTAAGCCAAAATGTGTATTAGGACCCCAGATTTTATCCACTAGAAGTGAAAACACTTGCTCATTGCTCAACTTAATGGGGAACGTTGATATGTCGTAATGCTTGATAGCCCCTAGCTAACTCTTACCCACTTTCCCCTTTAAGGGCTGTTCAAGACACCACCAAAATGTTTTAAAGATATCAAACATGCATATTTTACTAGTGTCAACTCCAAAAACATTTTCTTCCTGTTTTGTGTTTCCTTTCCTATTCCTCTGTAATATCCACATGTTAAGGTAGTAGATTCTTTCCAATTCCTATATCAACAAATACAAAAGTATGAGCGAATTTTTAGTTTATGCAATTACATATAAATAAATATTAAAAATGTACAATGAACACATTTCTCCTTAATCCGTGTGTAAATACAACACCAAAATGTTAATACCTTGAAAATCCAGTTATTTTCTTGTTCTGAATAAATACCAGTTCATTTTCACCCTAAAACAGTTCAAAGCCTCTTTTTCTATAATAACCTTAATCACATACTTAACATCTATATAAAAAAGATAAAGGAGAATCAATTACTGGAAATATCGCAGGACCAAACAGCGCCGTTATGGCCACGGTAGGTGCCAAGACGCTCGCCATTATCTGCAAACCAAACCGTCGGAGTGTGGTCTTTGGCGCAGGAGAAGAGCAGATCCCCTTCCCTATTATACTTCAAAAACGTCAATGGCCTCTCGTGCCCCTTCATCAATATTGGCCTCATCTTCGATCAGTTATATGTGTAAAATCAAATTAATCTCCCTTTCTCTTTCAGATTTCTTCAGAAAGAATAGTGAAAACCCTAGTTCTCTCTGACAGCTGGAATTTACTTGAGGGTATTTTTATAAAACCTAGTCCCTGTGAGCAAATTTTTTATAATTTATTTTTGAGTGAATTGTTTCAAAAATCACCTAAGTTATATTTTGGTCACGGACTGCTCACCAAACTTCATGGCACTAGTCCCTCATCTTCACCATTTAGCTCTCCATCCATCACCGTCAAAAAATCTTTTTGTTGGTCGCTGACGTGGTGGACGGAATTCCTAAATGGATGACGATTTTATTACGTGGCAACTAACGGACTGCTGTGTGAATGCCAAATCAGCCAAGTTATCCAATTCACCTTAAATTAATATTAAAACTTAAAAAGAACAAAAAAGTCAACTTATTTGAAATGCAAACAGCCAAACATTCCCATTTTTCTCTGGCAGCTACCCCTTCTTCTCCGACAACTTCTTGCTACAGTGTCATTGGACAAAAACCAGAAAGCGGAAATGATGTTCTTCCTCCTCAACCACCCTTCCCACCCCCTCAAAAAACCAAGACCCACCACCCTACATCCATGTCCAAACACAATCTAAAATTATCAAAATTGCATTCCGCTGGACGGCAAATTATAATGGGCAGTCAGCTACAGTATAGTTCTAAATTTTACCCTAAAAAATGGCCGATTGAGAGACAGAGAAAGTATATAATTTGCCCAAATCAGCTGTGTTTGCCTAAATGGCTGCCAACGCAGAAAGCATATAATTTGCCCAAAAAATGGCCAACGAAGAAAGATTTCCCTGCGCCACCCCCAAATCCGCTGAACTCACCACATCTTTTCTCTTACCCAGCAAATCTTGCACTGTTATTGGCCTCGGCGACATCTCCACCAATGCACCAGTATTTTTCTCGTGAAACGACATCGCTTCTTCAGATAACCTTCCCTTCTTGTTTTTCTCATTGCTTCCTTTTCGATTAATCTTCGGCGATGGCATTTCAAAATTCTTATATGTATGTATGTATACACACATATGCGGCAGGGGAGAAGGGACTCTCTGGTTCCCGTCTGCCGGCAGTGTATGTGATTTCCATTTTCATTTTTTTTATGGAAATATCGTGTTTTAAAAACACGATTTTGCTGACTCTGCATAAAACGTGTATATAATTTCCCATTTTAACGGCCGTCATCCGTCACCTAGGAATTCCGTCCGCCACATCAGCCACCAACAAACAGAGTTTTTTTTACGGTGGTGGATGGAGAGGTAAATGGTCAAGTTGAGTGAGTAGTGCGAAGCATAATGAAGTTTGGTGAGAAGTCCGTAACCAAGGTATAAGTTTAGTGATTTTTGAAACAATTCACTCTCTATTTTTCTTCAAATTCATTTTCAATAAAACATTCTCCTACAAAATAATTTTAGAGAACTGCTATTTTTCTTCCACAATTCTTATATATCTATCCACTTTTAAGTTTTTCAGTGATTATATTATTACCATAATTTTTATTTGATACACCACATTTTAGTTGCAATTAAGGTCCCCAATTTTTATTCATTGTAACAATTATTTTCTGAACTTCTTTTCTGTCAAATTCTTATCTTCAACATTTCATTAATTAGTATGTCTCGTTCTTGACAATAATTTATATTAAAATATTTTGTTTTATACTTTGAAATGAGGGGAAAAATATTTTTTCGCACTTTTATTTATTTATTTAAATATAATGAAAAATAAGTTTTTTATGTCATTTCAAATAAATCTGTTATCAAATACAAGATATATTAATTAATGAAAAGTTTGAGGATAAGAATGATATAAAAAAATCGTTAGGAACATAAGTAATATAATGAACAAAGATTAAGAACATTAAGTACAATTAAAAGTGGTATAAGAAATAAAAATTATGATATGAATGTAATTACCTTAAAAAAAATTTATGTTATAATTTTAACGCTATGTAAATTTATTTAAATATCTACTAATATCTATCCTCATTAAATGCTTTTTTGGACCTTTTATATTTTTTTAGACTTTACGTTAAAACTATTAATGATCTGATATATTTTAGTATTACATGCTTTTAACTTAGACGTTAAAGATAATTTTTTTGCGATAAAGTAGATGTTTCGTCTTGGGTTAGGATGTAATATACGCAGTCTAAATTTTAACCAAAACATGCTCATCACAAAACTATCATTTTTATACACTAATATGGGCTTTCATGCACTCATTTGTGGAATTTATGCACTTATAGAGACTTCTATATGCACAGAATTTATGGAAGTCTTTCTTGCACTAATATAGGCTTTCATGCGAAGACTATTATAGAATTCATAAAAACTTTTATTTTATGAAAAATCAAATTTGTATATAATATTATATGCCTATATAACTTATTGCATGTGTTTATTTTATCGAATTATTTATTTCCACAGTACAATAAAATATTATACGGAATCGCTACTCGTATAATCAAATAACCAGAACATATAATTTCTCATGTGAAAACTATTTAAAAAAATAAAAATAAATAAATATATATATTTTTTTCCAGTACTTATTGATGAGAAAATAAATAAATCTAGTAGAATAATATGAAAAATTATTTGATAAAAAATTTTGATTTTTCATAATCAAGAGAAGCGAAAATTTTACAAGAAATTCAAACTTGAATTGCAGAGAATTTAACTTGATGTTTTTCGCTCTGTCTAAACTTCAACATGATGTATAATTTATAGACAAAGTCTCAGACTTGAAAAGAAATTGAATTGTTTACAATAATCTTTGAATAATAATATCACATGTCTTGATTGTAATTTGTCTGCCACTTGTATGCAACTTTTGACTTTTTTGAATATAATTGCCCGATTTTTGAGACGCTTTATCAAAGTTGCTTTAATAAAGCCGACTTTCTTTTGTATGTTGGCAAGACTGGTAAGAATAATTTGTTTGTTGGCAAGCACATTTTAAACATGAAATCTTTGACCTTTTGAACATGATATTGATGAAGTTCATCCAAATAACTGTGGCCATGTAGTCATTTGATATCTCTTTGTTTTCTTGATCAATTAAGTCATCATGTCATACCCATAACAATCGTCTTCATTATCATATGCATGATCAGAGTTTGATTCGTCATTTGATGCTTCGGACTTTGCTTTCTTTGATGAGACTTCTGCTAAGTTAGCAATTTTTTCTGAGACAATTGAAAGTTCTTCTAGAGTTTTGCATTGACTTAACATAGCCAATAATTTTGATTTTTTATTGAGGAAATCGACAGTCTTCTCTTGAAATTTTTTAGAAGAGATGATAATATTCTTTTGTTCTTGAATCCACGACGAGTTCACTACTTTGGGACATCAATTTGTTTCATGGAATTTTGTCCATCAATTGATTTTGAATCTTCTATCGACCTTTTTGACGTTGTATTCTAAATCAGGATTTTGAACAATTTGATAATTCCAACAAAATATCCAGGATATTTTGAGATTCATTGCAAATTGAAACAAAATATTTTCTTGAGACTTCATAAAATTTTTTGCCTCAGATTTGTTCGAACCCTTGACGAGTAAGATTGGGTAAAATAGTCTCATCAAGCCCAAAATACTCGAACCAAGTTTGAAATCATTTTGAAAAATTGTTTGAACAAGCTTGGTAAAAAAGAATAAACCAAGAATGTATAACTGGTCTAAAGAAGAAAACATTAGACTATGCATCAATGTAGTCGAAATAATTGAAACGAGATTCGAATGAAACATTTTTTGAAAGATTTATTCGTTTCTCATTCCATGGGCTGGTTCCCAGTCTTCATAAGATCAAACTAGTTGAATTGAAATTTTTGAAAAATCAACATAATTTTCTATTTGAGAATTTTTAGTATGAGTTATTATGGCTGATCCAGTTTTGACTAGAATCATTTCATAATATTCTCTAGATTTTTTGATATTTTTTGGTAAGAAATGAAAATTTTGAGGAATGAAATCATCAAGACATTCTTCAAGAGATGAATATCTATGAATTCAGGAGGTTTCCATTTCAAAGATTGGAAGGTAAACAGGTTTCGTGAAATATTGAAAGGTTTTTTGAGATGGATTAATTTCTGGCAATTTACCAGAACTAGTTTGTACGACTTTTTTGAAGTTTGAAAGTTCAGGGGTTTTTTGAGTAGGTATTTTTGAGGCTAAAGTTGTTTTTTGAGAATTTGAAGAAGATTCATTTAGATCCAGAAATATAATCATCAATAGTAAGGAGGAATTTGAGGATTTGAACTCTTTTGTTTATTCTTCTTTTTTGAGGAAGAATCCATATTTCTTTAAGTGTATCACTTTCAACTCTTTTTGTTCTGCAAGAACTCTCTTTTTAAGAAATCTACAAGATAGTTTGATTTTCCTTCTATATATAGAATTTTGAAATCAAAATAAGATAAGATAGCTTGCCAATTGACAAAAATTTGTTTCTGTTTCGAAACAAGATTTTTTACGTCTTTTTGTAAAACGTCTTTTGATGTTTTACAATCAGTTTTTAAAACAATTATTTATTGATTAAATCATCTTGAAATTTAGAAATACATAAAATAATTGATAAAATTTCTTTTTTGATAGTAGAATAATTTCTTTGATGATCAATCTAAACTCCACTATAGAATCTAACTAATCGTTCCTGGTTGGATGCTTTTGGAATCTGCTTTAACACCCCCACCATACTCGAGGTCAGTTGCATCTGTCTCTACAATAATAGAGGTTTGTGGGTCAAGTATTGAAAGATAGGGTATACTTTTGACATTTGCTTTAGCTTTTTGAATAACTAAAGTATGCTCTTTAGTCCAAGGGTCAGGATTCTTTTGTAGTCTTTCGCAAAGAGGGGCACATGTCAGACTAATATCTTTAATAAAGTCTGACACGTAATTGAAACAACCAAGGAATCTTTACAGACTAGATTTTTTAAGGATTTCATCAGGAAACTTATCCGCTAAATCAATACTTCTTTGAATATGAGTAATGGTTCCTAGATGAATGTTATGTTCTAGAAACCTAATATTTGTTTGACATAAAACAATCTTTTTAGCAGAAATTGCTAAACCATTTTTCTTGATAATATGAATGAATATATGAATATGTTTGAAATGTTGTTAAATACTTTCAGAAAATATTAAAACATTATCAATATAAACAATAATAAAATGTCATTCATAATTTTTTGAAATTCAAAAGGAACATTTTAGACCAAATGACATAACATTCCATTCGTATTGGCCGAAAGCAACGTTAAATGCAGTTTTGTATCTATCTTTTTCATTAATTTGAATATGCTAAAACCCAGATTTCATATCAAATTTGGAGAAGCTAGTGACTTTGAAGAATCTGTTAGCAAAATCTTTCTTTTGAGGTAATGGATATCTAATCCAATAAAGAGCTTTATTGAGAGGTTTATAATTGATTATAAGTCGTGGAGCACCACACTCGATTTCAGTAGAATTATTGACATAGAATGCTGAGCAACTCCATGGAGATTTACTTGGTCTAATGAGACCTTTTTCTAAAAGATCATTAATTTCTTTGATACAAAAGTCTAGTAATTCTTTGTTCATTTGGATTGGTCTAGATTTTATAGGAATATTTGATTCATGAAAATCAGAATTGTAAGGAAGAGAGACAACATGTTTCTTTCTTTCCCTCCAAAAAAGTATTAGGAATAGTAGAACATATTTCATTTTCGATTTGTTTTTGAAAATTGAAAATTTTCTCTTGAATCAAAGAATTCTTTAATTGTTCTTCAGTTCTTTGAAATTTAATTTCTTTTTTGAGAAAATTAACATGATTTTTCTTTAAAGTAATATTATTTATAATTTTTGAAATTGACGCTTCTTTTAAAGAATTAATATCTTTATAAGAAGGAGGATTTGAAAATTTAAAAATTATTTCTTGACCAAAGATATTTGTAGTAAGACCTTAAGAATAAGTTTGAAAATGATAAATTTGAACAATAAATGGAGTACGTAGAATGACTTCTTGATCAAGATCTTTAACAAGATAGAAAATATTTTTAAAATATATATTTGAATTACAAATATGAGTTTTTGAAAATTTATATTGAATATTTAACATTTTTTCCACTAGCACCATATAAACGTTCAGTTATTTTCTCAAAATATTTTGTAGGAATTAATCATTCTTTTATACAATTTTGATCGGTACCAGAATCAATAAGAATTCTGGTAAAAAATGTGTGTGTGTGTGTGTAGTATATATATATATATATTTTTTTTTCGGTACTTATTGATGAGAAAATAAATAAATCTCATTGTTCAAAACCTATAGAAAGTTATTTAAGTAAACAACCAATCAATTTATAAAGAATTAATTACAATTAGTCTACTTTTATATAAATTATAAAAGTTTGGTTCCAAATTGTGTTTTTTTTCATTAAAAAATCAGATAAAAAGAAGAGAGAGAAAAATATTTTAAGATTTTTTAAATTATAAATTGGTCTCTCTCTCTCTCTCTCTCTCTCTCTCTCTCTCTCTCTCTTTTTGTTAAAAAGTGGGAGAAAAAGATGAAAATTAAGAGAGATATGAAAAATGGAAATAAATATATTAATAAGGCATTAAAAATAGGTAAAAGGGAAAAATATAGATTTTTTAATCATAACTCTAAAATTCGCGGAAGGAAAACAGAAAGAGAATCAATATTTGATAGAACAAAAAATATAATGTGAAAGACTTTTTTTGCCCTTTTGTTGAAACCTCCCAAATTCTTGGATATTTTAATGGATTTTAAAATTCATATAATTCTTGAGTTTCTGACTCGGGTTTTAATTAATTTCATTAAAATCTAGGTGTTCCTAACTTGAGTTATAATAGATAATTTAGATTTTAATTAATTTAATTAAAATCTATGTCTCCCAACTTGAATTATAATAGATATTTTAGATTTTATTTAATTTCATTAAAATCTAAGTGTTCCCAACTTGAATTATAATAGACTTTTAAGATTTTAATTAATTTCATTAAAATCTGTGTCCCAGCTTGAATTATAGATTCTTTTGGATTATATATGTAATTGGACAAATTTTAATTGATTTTAGTGGATTTCGAGCTTATTCAGTGCCTCTTATATTGGTTAAATGCATTTTGTTTGCAAGTTTCTTCAAATTATTCTGTGTATTATTAATTCATGATTAGTAATGAATTAATCCAGCCAGAATTATGACAGTGAATGTGTTGGCCATCATTGTAACAATACATATAGAGGCTGGTAATTAGGATGCATAAATTGGCATCCCCATTATTGAGTTAGCACATTACATTCAGAAAACTCGAGATAAATACAAACTTCGACACCATGGATTGCTTGTCATTCAGGAGGTATTCCTGATAATTTCACCCTTATCGTGTCTCTCTCTCGATGCCATTGTGACCATATATATTCAAATTTGTTGAAATTTACGGGACATTTATCGCCTTACGTAGCTTTTATTATCGAAATATAAATTTATCCAACAAAATCACGTGTCAAGATTTAATTTGTGTGTGGGGTTCTTGAATTTGTCTTCCATGCCGATATTGGGTTTGTTTAGATGTCTATAAGCTCTAGAGTTTAAATTAATATAGTCGATTTCTAAAATAAGTTAAATGGTTCAATCGTTTGGCATGAAGCTCATGTGTTCTTAATTTCTTGAGAGGAAAATTTGATGAGTTTTTATTTGGTTTGGAAATTTATTCACTTGTAATTTCTTTAAATATTGTTATGCATACCATGTTACTTAATTGATTATTCTTTGATAAACCTTAAATACTCAAATGAATTGGATCAAACAATTATTATTAAAACCCTAAAAACTATTTTCTCTTAGTCATTGTTCAATTCTATCTTTTATGAGTGGATTCTTTGATTCATTGTCCAATGCATTAAAAGGTGATGGTGGCCCCCGATTCATTGTCGAATGCATTGCCCCATAAACTATGATAGATATCATTACTTTTACTCGTATGTTTATAAGAAATTCAATGGTTTCTTTATACAGGAAACCTAGATATACTATTGGAACGTTGCTGCTATTCTTCTTTGCTTGTGAAGCTACAGTTTCGACAAAAGTGGCGTTTGTTCAAAAAAAGAATGCTCATTTTGTCATCAATGGATCGCCTTTTCTGTTTAACGGATTCAATGCCTACTGGACGATGAATTTAGCATTTGATCCCACTCAGAGAGCCAAAGTCTCCGAGGTTTTCAAGGAAGCTTCTGCTGCTGGCCTAACTGTTTGCAGGACTTGGGCTTTCGCCGATGGAGGTTATCGAGCACTACAAATATCCCCTGGGGTGGACGATGAAAGAGTCTTTCAGGTTGCTTCTGTTTATTCACTTATTTTCTTAAATCAAACCACCCACTATACCAAATATTGTCTTCTGCAACTGTCAAAACACGTATGTTGTAGAGTCGAAGGATATGACAACGTTCAAACAACGTTGCAAAAGCCCTTCAGAGAACGTTTCTTTTATTTTTTGCAACGTTCGTTGATTGTTGCATTTACTTTTTTGCAACGTTTTCTCAACGTTCTTTGCATGTTGCTACTATTTATTCACTTATTTTTTAAATCAAACCAGAACCACGTGAGTGAACTATTTACTAATGCAAAACGTTCGAGGAAAACACAAGACTTGACCTACAAAGAAAAAAAAAAAAAAAACTTGTCCAAAGATCTAGGGAGTCGTGCGTAAAAGCGACTCTTCAGTTATTTTTCTTGGCAGCATGTCAATGAAAAACAGCTAAAAAGTGCAACTTTTAAACACCTCCTAACATCTTCAGTTTTCTGTTATTTTTATAGTAGCCGTGGCTGGTTATTGACTAATTAAAGAGAGGATTTTTAGGGATTAGATTTTGCGATTTCGGAAGCAAGAAAATATGGGATTCGCTTGATTTTGAGTTTAGTTAACAATTACCATGATTTTGGAGGGAGACCACAGTATGCTAAATGGGCTCGAAATGCTGGAGTTCAAGTTAAAACTGATGATGATTTCTACACAAATCCAGTGATAAGAGGTTATTACAAGAACCACGTCCGTGTAAGAAAATAAGTGCTTAATTTCAAAAACACTTACCCTTTATATATATTTTCTACACGTTCTAATATGGATAATTATTTTATTTTATTTTATTTTTTTGCAGAAAGTTGTGACAAGATTTAACACCATAACAAAAATTGCGTATAGGGATGATCCAACAATCATGGCATGGGAACTGATAAATGAGCCCCGTTGCCAGACTGATTATTCAGGAAAAACTCTTACGGTGAGCATAAAAATTCAGTAAATAATAATATGCGTGTGTAATTAACCAATTTTAATTGATAAATTGACTTATAATTAATGCAGGGTTTGGTTCAAGAAATGGCAAGTTTTGTGAAGTCCGTAGACAGGAATCACTTAGTTGAGATTGGAATGGAAGGATTTTATGGGGACACGAGGAAACAAAAAAATCCAGGGGGGTACCAATTCGGGACAGATTTCATCAGTAAAACAATCTTGTTAGAGAGATCGATTTCGCTACCATTCATGCATATCCCGATGCTTGGTAAGTTAGTTAATCATCTCATTTGTCTAAATGGCATCAATTTCTCGTGCCAAAATTAAGAAATCTAGCCCCCTGTTTGATGGAGATTAAAATAAGATTTTTAATAGATTTTGATAAAAGTTAATGAAATGTGTAGTTGAAAAATTGTGGAACTCATAAAATATGTGGTTAAAATTAAATGTTAATTTTGTCTCATTGAACTTTTTTAGAGTCCACCAGCAGAAGTACCCGTTGATGTTGACCCATTAAGCCCCTACTTGAAATTCAATTTTTTTTTCTTATTTTTCATTTCAATCACACATTCTATCAATAAAATAATATTACACATAAACCAAAAAATTCTCTTTACTTTTTAACCACACAATCTTCCATCAATCATTATTCCAAAAACTTTTTTTCACCCAAAATGGGTGTCAAACAGGGGCTAATATTGTTGTCCTAGGATTTTGAAAATACATGAGCGAAACAATCAACCTTTTTAATCACTACCAAACGTGGACCTAACGTCAAAAGACTCCACCAGCTACTCTACTAGCTGACTGTCTTGTACGAACCTTGGTTGACATTTGGTATAAATACGGAATAAAATGAAGTTAAAATCTTGTCTATACTATTGTCAAATTCTTTCTCGACAGTTAGGCTAATTACTTAAACATTAAGTTATCATATTTTATTTTCACAGGTTAGCCAATGCAAGTGAGAAAGGACAGTTGAGATTCATGGACGCGTGTATATTGGGTCATTGGGACGACGCAAGAAAAATACTGAAGAAGCCTTTGATACTTGCCGAATTTGGGAAGTCTAGAAAAGATCCGGGATACAATTTGAATGCGAGAGATACGTACATGAGCAGTGTATACAAATATATATTCAAAATTGCAAGAATTGGTGGAACAATGAGTGGGAGTTTGGTGTGGCAACTCTTGGCACAAGGCATGGATTCTTACGACGATGGATATGAAATTATTTTGTCACATAATCCATCAACAGCTGGAATAATTTCAGAGCATTCTCAAGCCATGAAAACTATTAATATTGGATTAAATACTAGGGATTAGTACATGATATGTTCCATTAACAAATTAATTAATTAATAATATTATTTGATGTAGCATCTATAATGTAAGCATCGATTAAGAGCAAATTTTAAAGAAAATTGTTACTATTAGGATCCGTTTGATAGCAATGATGGAATATGGGTGAAAAGAAAATGAATTTCAGAGAAAATAATTGTTTAGAACTTATTTTTCAGAGAATTGTTAATTAAGTGTGTTTAATTGGTATAATTTTTCACCCGAAAAATTATAAAATTTTGGATCTTTTTGTATTCGTTTGATTTTGTTTTACATGAAAATTATTTATTAAAGTGATAATTTTTTTTAAAATTTTTTTCCATTTTTAAAAAAAAAAAAAAAAAAAAAAAAAAATTCAAGAAAATCATTTTTTCATCAAAGTTTAGTGTTCGTTTGGCTTTATTTTACATGAAAATTGTCCATTAAAATGAATTTTTTTATAATTGGTTATAAAATTTGTTCCAATTGAAAAAAAAAAAAATTGAAATTCCATTTTCCCACCAAAATGGTGGGAAAAGCAATTCCACAATTTCAAAGAAAATGTGCACGTGTGGGCACAAGTGGGAAAACTAATTCCATGACTAAAAAAGACTATCAAACAAGTCAAAAATTGGAAAATGTTTTTCATTTTCTATGGAAAATCATGATTATCAAACATAGGCTTAGAATTTCAAAAGCAGTCACAATTATTGACTTCATTTTCTGAATTACCAATGTACCCTCAATGATTTTAAACTTGCTCAGCAATGAAGGGCATAAATGACAATTTGCATAATATGGTATGCATTTGAGTGGTCAAATGTTGTTGGGTGTGGCGGAAATGACCCCATTCCAATATCTAGGAATCTGTAGAGAAAAAAAAAAATCTTATAGAATTTTTGGTGAATTACTGTACTGTGGGGGTTCTATTTATTAGAGTCTCATATAGCTTCATTCAATCTTTTTCTTTTTTGAAACACGACCACTTATTAATCTCTCTTCTAAAATATATATTTAAAGTTGGGATTTCAGAGTATTCTCTATTGATTAGAGACACCCCTTCACCACAATCAAGATCTCATAATAGGACTTTACGTAGGGAAAGGGGACGCTTGAGAGTACTTTTTAGAGGAATTTGAGTTGTTACGTTGGATGAATCCAACGAAACTTCAAGAATGGTCCATACTATTTTCACCAGCTAACTAACTAGAAAGTCCTCCAACTATATGGAAATATTCATTTGATCATCCGACTATTTAGTAATACCAATTCAGTTTTCCCACCAAAATGGTGGGAAAAGCAATTCCACAATTTCAAAGAAAATGTGCACGTGTGGACACAAGTGGGAAAACTAATTCCATGGCAAAAAAAGACTATCAAACAAGTCAAAACATAAAAAATATTTTCCATTTTCTATGAAAAATCATGGCTATCAAACATAGGCTTAGAATGTCAAAAGCAATCACAATTATTGACTTCCTTTTCTGAATTACCAATGTACCCTCAATGATTTTAAACTTGCTCAGCAATGAAGGACGTAAATGACAATTTGCATAATATGGTATGCATTTGAGTGGTCAAATGTTGTTGGGTGTGGCGGAAATGACCCCATTCCAATGGTTATAAAATCAATTCTTGGAGAAATATCTAGGAATCTGTAGAGAAAAAAAAAATCTTATAGAATTTTTGGTGAATTACTGTACTGTGGGGGGTTCTATTTATTAGAGTCTCATATAGCTTCATTCAATCTTTTTCTTTTTTGAAACACGACCACTTATTAATCTATCTTCTAAAATATGTATTTAAAGTTGGGATTTCAGAGTATTCTCTATTGATTAGAAACACCCCTTCACCACAATCAAGATCTCATAATAGGACTTTACGTAGGGAAAGGGGACGCTTGAGAGTACTTTTTAGAGGAATTGGAGTTGTTACGTTGGATGAATCCAACGAAACTTCAAGAATGGTCCTTACTATTTTCACCATCTAACTAACTAGAAAGTCCTCCAACTATATGGAAATATTCATTTGATCATTCGACTATTTAGTAATACCAATTCAGTCATCCAAATTTTGGAGAATACAAATTTGGTCATCCAACTAATTCAAAACTCGAAACCAGCCCTCCAACTATTAGGAAATAGTAAATTAGTCATCCAACTATTGAGTAACACCTATTTAGTCCTCCAACTTTTAGAAAATATTTATTTAGTCATCAAAGTAATTGGAAACTAGAAATTAGACCTCCAACTATTAGAAAATAGAAAGTTGATCATCAAACTTTTAGTAACACTAAAATATTTTCTGTATAGGTAATGATGATTTACTTTAAGAAAAAGACAATGGATTATACTGTTATGGTTAATAACTGAAACTTTTGACTAATATACATCAAAGCTATACATAAATATATGCAGCCGATTTCTAAAATTAAGTTAAATTTTCTGCTGTGTTGGTATATATCAACTAATTTTTTGCAAAAACAGAATTAATTTCTAATAAGATTTTTCCTTTTATTTTTTGATGAATTTTCTAATTGAATTTTATTTGTTTCAAAAATTTAGGGGCTATTCTCTTCGTATTTCAGTTTGTAGTTTTGAATTTTGAATTCATTTAGGGGTTGTTCTCTTTGTATTTCAGTTTTGTGTTTAGAATTTTGAATTTATTTTGGGTTTTATGTTTTGAGTGTCTATTTTGATATTGTTGAAAATGTGTTCTTTTTGACATTTTAAAAAATTGTTTTGAAAATACCAAAAACGCGTTTTAAAATTTTTGGCTTGATTATAACTGAAAACACCCAAAACGATAAATTTTTCGTTTTGGATTTTCTTTGTAAAATTTGAACTTGTTTTCAAAAACTCGTTTTCGAAAACAGGAAAGAGAACGCGTTTTCACTGTTTTGAAAAATCGAAAACAGAAAACGGCTTGAAAATGGTAAAGAGAACATACCCTTAGATATTTTGAGTGTCAATTTTGAAATTGTTGAAAATACGTTCTTTTGTCATTTTAATAAATTATTTTAAAAATAAAAAAATGAAAAATGCTTTTGTTTTCTAATTTTGAAAAATTGAAGAACTGATTATATATATATATTCTTTTATATAATTCTTTTACTAATATAATAAAGTAAAAGTGACTATCATTGTGGTTAAGGCAATGAAATTTCATGTTGGTGACTCGGGTTCGAATTTCCATTACCTACCAATTTATTTGAAAAAAATTGTATTGTGCATATAAAAAGAAAATTTATTTATATTGAATTGCAGTGAAACGAAATCGAACTCGTGACCTTTAGAAAATTTGTGACTCTCCCAAGTAAGTTATCTCGCTATTGGCAAAATTCGGACATTTTTCGGTTTTTGAAGTTTTGGCTTTGTTTTAACTGAAACAACCAAAACGACTTTTTTGGCGTTTTCCGTTTTCTTTGTAAATTTTAAACTAATTTCTGAAAATAGGTAAGTAAACGTGTTTTCAGTGTTTTCGAAAACTGAAATTTAAAAATGACCTGAAAATAGCAAAGAAAACAAGCCCTTATATTCATTTAAAATTTCTTAAAAAAAATTAAATTTACATTTCAATGCTTGATAACTATTTCTTAAATATTAAGTATTTTATACAATATTTACTCTAATTTTTGTTTTTCTTGTACTCTACATTTATATTATATTAGTAATAAATTTTATTTGTTTCGAAAACGGGTTAAATCCACTAATGACCATCAAACTTTATACTTAGTGTCATCATGATCATCTAATTTGATTTTATTTCACCATGATCACCCAACTTTATTAACATTATGACCACCCAAATTCATGTAAAGTTTTATTACGACCACCTAATTATATATAATATTTTACCATGGCCACCTAACCTCTTTCACCATTTTCATTAATTTTGAAAGGGGTAAGATAGTAACTTTGCCTTATATATATATATATAATAAAATTTTTAAAAATAAAAATAAAAATAAAATAAAAACTTATTTAAAAAAATGTTACTTAAAAAATAAAATAAAAAAAACTTATTTAAAAAAAAAAACTTTACTTAAAACATAAAATAAAATAAAAACTTATTTAAATACCCACAAATAATTATTGATCTCTTGAATTGCATGTTGATAAAAAACTGTTGTGGAATAATATGGAATGAAAATCATTATTGGAGAAAATGGTCGCATAGGCCAAACTTAGCTGCGGTCGCATAGGCCGTTGCAAGGATAAAACTTCATGCAACTGATTGTTCTTGTTCTATGCGGTCACATAGAACAACCAGTTAGCCTTAATTTAGCCGTTGGCTTTTGAATTTTGGTGGCTTTTGGAGGGTTTTTGGCACCACTTCGTATAGTAATATTTTATGGCTATATATAAGTGGTTTGTGATCATTAAAAATATGTTGAAAACATACAAAAACCATAGCCATATTCAATAACAAAATTATTCCAAAAACAACAAGAAATTTTCTTCATCATATTCAAATTCCCTTTTAGTGTTCTTCAAATTTTGGTGAATTACACTTAATGTTTGAGTGTTAATTCTTTACAAGGCTTATTTAAATCCTACAAACCATTTGTCTTAATCCCTACAAACATTATTTCAATTCGAGAATGGGGCAAATATAGTTTGATGACAACAATATCGTGATCAAGCTTTTGGTTTTTCGTCTTCGCAATTGATCTTGATTTTGTATACTTTATTTTCTGGTTTGATTCGTGGTTTACATCTCCATCGGTTCTTGGTTTTCATCCCATTCCCTTTGGTGGACTTCATATTATTTTCCAACAATCTCAAATTAGAGATCCTTCGATGGAGAACGAAAGCACGATGGCAACAATCAAGTTGATGAATCAAGACCTTGTTCGGTTGGATCGTTTCGATGGCACGAATTTCACGAGACGGCAAGATAAGTTGAAGTTCTTACTAACATCATTGAAGATCTTTTACATACTTGATCCGGAATTGGCGCTATTACTAGAATCTACAAATGGAAAAACTGATGCGGTAAGGGTCGAAAGACAAAAGCGTCAAGAAGATGAACACATATGACACGGTCACATTCTGAATGCATTATCAGACCGGTTATATGATCTCTACACCAACATTACATCAGCAAAGGAAATTTAGAATGCTTTGGAGAGTAAGTACAAAGCCGAAGAAGGGGACACTAAGAAATTTTTAATCTCGTGGTATTTTGATTTCAAGTTTCAAGAGAGTATTTCCCTTCTTCCCCAAATTCATGAATTGCAAGTGTTTGTCAACAAGTTGAAGGCGGTCAAGATTGAGATTTCGAAAACTTTCCAAGTGTGAGCAATCATTGCTAAACTTCCCGAAACTTGGAAAGGATAGCAGAAGAAAATAATACATAGTTTTGAAGACTATACTTTGGAACAATTGCAAAAACATCTTCGAATTGAGGAAGAGTTGATGGCAAAAGATAAGAATGATAATTCTTATGAAGGTACATCTAAAGCCAATGCCACGGAGAAGACCGAGTCTTCTAATAAATCCAACATGAGAAAGCCTTCAAGGAACTTTAATAATTCCAAGAAGAAGATCAAATGTGGTTGTTTTGTGTGTGGAAAATTTGGACATTATGCAAAAGAATGTCGATACCGGAAGAGAAACAACTTTGAAGGAAAAGTAAACTCCATCAAAGAAGATAATATTGTGGCTACTATAAGCGAAATCAATGTTTTCAAGGGAAAGGTTCCCCGTTAGTGGTATGATACGTGTGCAACTGTACACGTTTCTTATGATAAGTCCTTATTCAAGACTTATTATAAAGTTGATGGAGAACAAGAGATTCAGATGGGTAATGCGGTTCGATCCAAAGTATTTGGAAAAAGAAATATGGCTATCATCTTCACTTCCGGCAAAACTGTTACCTTGACAAATGTACTACATGTTCTTGATATGCATATGCACTTAGNATTATAAAGTTGATGGAGAACAAGAGATTCAGATGGGTAACGAGGTTCGATACAAGGTATTTGGAAAAGGAAATGTGGACATCATCTTCACTTCCGGCAAAACTGTTACATTGACAAATGTACTACATGTTCCTGATATGAATATGTATTTAGTTAGTAGAAATCTCTTAGGAAAATCGGGTATAAAATGTGTTTATGAATCCGGTAAACTTGTACTATCCCTATATGTGAAATTTGTTGGAAAATGCTATTTTAGTGAAGGAATGGTCAAGCTTTGTACGGTTGACAAATCTTTTAATAATAAAGTTGATTTTGCTTATATTGGTGACTTATTTTCATTATGACATGCTAGATTAGGTCACATAGGGAAAAGTACTATGTAAAGAATGTTGAAATATGACATGATATCATATAATGAAAATGATGTATATAAATGTAAAACATGTATAGAATCTAAAATGATTAAGAAGCCTTATCAAAATGTTAATAGGACTTCTAGTATTTTAGAATTAATTCATACTGATATATATGAATTAAATGACATATTAACTAGATGTGGTAATAGGCATTTCATTACATTTATTGATGATCACTTTAGATATACCTATGTTTATTTGATGAAGCATAAACATAAAGTATTTGATATGTTTAAAGTATATAAAAATGAAGTAGAAAATCACCTTAGTAAGAATATAAAGACTCTAAGAAATGATAGAAGAGGTGAGTATTTTTCTAGTGATTTTAACTCATTTTGTGAACAACAAGGCATAGTTCATCAATGTTCTACACCTAGAACACCCGAACAAAATGGTTTAGCTGAAAGGAAAAATAGAACTTTAGTTGAAATGATAAATATCATATTGATTTATGTTAAGTTGTCATTTAATTTATGGGGTGAAGCATTGTTAAGTGCATGTAAGATATTAAATAGGATTCCTTCTAAATTTACTAAGATTTCTCTTACGAATTGTGGAAAGGAAGGACACCGAACATTAGATATTTCAAAGTGTGGGGGTATCTTGCTTATTTTAAAAACACAAATCCCAACAGGACCAAGTTAGGTCCAAGAAGCATCAAATGTGCCTTTGTTGGATATGCTAGTAATAGCAAATCTTATCGATTGTTGAATTTGGAGTCCAATGTGATTATTGAATCCAGCGATATACAGTTCTTCGAGAATTCACTATCTTCGGATAATGAATTAAGAGAAATTAATAAACAAATTCTCAGTTCTAGTGGAATACAAAATGAAACATCTTCTAAAGATGTTAATGAATCTAGTGAAACTCAAATGAGTAAAGAACTCGAATTGAAAAGTCTTTAGGACCAGATGAAATTGACTTTCAACTTATTTCTTTTTACTTAGTAGAAGGAAGTGAGAAGCATGTTGTAAGAACAATTCCTTTTCTTCTACAAGTGAAAATGGATCCTAAAACTTATAGAGAAGTCATGAATTCTCGATATAGCATTTTTGGGAAAGATGCGGTTAAGGATGAAATGAATTCAATAATGTCTAACAATACTTGGGAACTTGTCGATTTACCACCCGGATCCAAACTTATTGGATGTAAATGGGTGTTTGGGAGAAAGTATAATGTTGATAGTTCACTTAATACCTTTAAGGCTAGACTAGTAGCTAAAGGTTATCGACAAATGAAGGAATTGATTATTTTGATACTTATGTACCGATAGTTAGAATAACATCAATTAGGATATTATTCGCATTAGTTTTGATATATGACTTGCATGTTCATCAAATGGATGTTAAAACGGTATTATTGAACGGGGATCTCGATGAAGAGGTTCGTATGAAATGACCTGAAGGGTTTGTTCTACCCGGAAATGAACGTAAGGTGTGTAAATTAGTTAAGTCATTATACGGATTGAAACAAGCACCTAAGAAATGACATGAAAATTTTG